>BQNB010098826.1:0-13568 GCA_026074375.1 Tanacetum coccineum
GTAGATAGTACCAAGTATCGAAGCATGATAGGTAGTTTATTATACCTAACGGCAAGTAGGCCCGATATCATGTTTAGTGTCTGCCTTTGTGCCCGCTTCCAAGAGTCTCCTAAAACCTCTCACCTTGAAGCGGTTAAGCGTATCTTTCGTTACATTAAAGGCACTACGCACTTAGGATTATGGTCTCCTAAGGGGATCGACATAGAAACTGTAGTATATGCCGACTCTGATCATGCGGGAGATTATGTGGATCGAAAGATTACTAGCGATATTTGTACGTTCGTCGGATGTTGTTTGACATCTTGGTTCTCGAAGAAACAAACTGCTCTTGCTATATCTACTACCGAAGCCGAATACGTAAGCGCCGGAAAGGCATGTCAACAAGCACTATGGATGAAACAAACTCTTATCGACTATGACGTTCGACTCGAAGACGTCTCAATCATGTGCGACAATAAAGGCGCGATTGACCTTAGCAAAAAACTAGTGCAACATTCTTGAACCAAACACATCAAAATTCGTCACCACTTTCTTTGTGATAATGTCCAGAAAGGACATATCTCAATCGAAAAAGTTCCGTCTGTCGACAACATCGCCGACATTCTTATGAAACCCCTTAAACGTGAATCGTTTATCTATCTACGTCTTGGTTTAGGAATGATGGAACACATTCCATAAATCACATTAGTCCGATTCTCCTTCTTCTGTCTCAATTCTAGTCCATGTTCTATTTCTTGTCGTGACAACTTAAATACTTCATCCGAAGTACCTTAAGCATTTTTAATTCGCGAAATGAAAATTAAAGTGTCACTCCTGTTTGCAAAATTTTCATCAAAACTAAGTCCAAAACGCCTCACTAAGGGCGGCCCCCATATCCCCGACGGCCCCCTAATATATTTGGGACCGCCAACAGCAGGCACCATATTTTACACTTAGTCAAAAAAATTCCAAAAACAAAACCTAACACACCTCTTCTTCTCTGCAGCGACGAACACGACTAAAACAACCCAAAAATAAAAAACTCAAAATCACCCATTAAAACACTAATTGAAGATAAGATCAACACCTACAATCATTCATAACATCATAAACATCATCAATTGTAAGTCATTTCATCTATTTTTTTCAATTTGAGTCTAGGGTTCATGATGAACATTAAAAATTGAAATTGGGGATTTCTAATTTTTCTTTCAATTTTGTACAATTAGGACTACTAGGTTACAATGTATAACTAATATGCCTCCCGTAGACATAGGATTTGCATACATTTGTGAGTTTGTCGAAAATTGATTTCGAACCAAAACCCCAATTTTATTTTCAAATCACTCACGTTAGGAACAAAATAAAATTGTTGTTATGCATTGTTAATACAACTCAAAAACGTTTTTAAACACATGCATAATGATCTCATTAACAAATTTCGAGATACATAATTCATATGTATTTTTCGACTTGTTTGGATGAGCAAAATTAAATTAAGGAGCGTTTGGATTAACTCTTAAGATTTTTATTTTTAGGTCGAGTTAATCGTTACTCCACATTTGTTACATCTAGGCACACACTAGGTACGAACTCAAAATATCAACACATATGTAGGATATTAAAATATGACTTTGATTGTTTTATTAGGTAACAATGCCTCAAATTACTGCATTAGATAATCAAAAGACCCGAAACTACATTCCATTCATATCAAATGAATTTAATCAACCCTTACAAAACACAATTGCAAGTCTGGAAAAACGATACTTTCATGAGGGTAGGGCTGTGAGTCAAAATTTTGAAAACATGAGTCATATCCATGCTAAGTTTGAATCAATTGATTTTGATTGTTTGTTGAACATAAATGAAAAATTGTTCCTTGTCTTGTTCTCAAGTTCTATAGTCAACTAATGTTCGACTATAACTCTACGGGTCATTTTGTGGTCAACTTTGTTATACAAAGTAAGTCATTCTTTCTTACTCTGGAGGAATTCCGTCAAATCTTAAAAATACCATTCAAAGGTCAAGTTTCACACGCTGACATGTACTCACTTGACTACTTGTCAATAAGTGTTCCAAGTAAAGGTCGTTATAAAACCACTCCTTCGTCTTTAAGTGTCGTCAAGTCTTTCATTAAAATTCCTCGACAAGGTCAAGTCACTCGTACTAAAAACAAGAAAACCATTGTCCTTGATAAAAATGAAATCTTAACTCGCAAAAGTCAACCTCATAAGAAACCATGGGTTGATATCATTCGTGAAAACACCATTTGTCTAGGAGGTCATAAGGATCATGTCTCCGCGTGTCTTTGTCATATGCTTTATTGCATTGAAACCCCCACTCGATACAATCTAGCATTCTTCATTCACAAAAAATGGAAAAGACTCAAAGCAAACCTAAGGAACTCTTACCTTATGGAATGCTTTTGACTAGATTGTTCAAACATGTTGTGTCCGTCTTTCCTGGGCTAGCAATTGATCACTACATCTCACATGATCGTGTCATGCATCCTCTCGCTCCTTATTATAAGCGAAAGACGCGATTGGATCGTGGCAAGAAAAGACCTCGTAAATCAAATGCTAGCTCCTCCTCCACCACCTTAAATCATCCATCCTCATCTCATCTGTTGGATGATACCCTTGATGAAAATGATGATGAATCATTTCATTCCAATTTTCATCTCCGTCCAAAACATCTCCTCCTCATCCAATGTTGTCTTTAGAGTCCGTCAAAACCCTTCTCATGAAAGTCATAACTTGAACACCTATCTCTCCGAAACTATAAATCTTCAAACTCAACAACGAGATGCTCACCGGGAAGGGTTAAGGTCAATTGGACAAGCTCTCAAGAACATGATGGGTGGAAAACGGAAGTGAACATGTTGTCATAACTATTAGAGAATATTACTATTATTTCTCTTATTTAATACATTATGTTTTTAATATATTATTAGGACTAGGAATGGAAAATGACAATTACATTTGACTTGGATGATTCTTTCCATTTTATCATCCTATCAACGCTTTATGATTAGCAAATTTTATGAATGTACCACTAGTACAAATATGGGATTAAATCTGGGATTTGGTCACACATGGGCAAAATGGAAAGGCCACATATTCACATATATATGTAGCTAAAGGTACCAAAATAGACAACATTTACTACATAGCCACACATGAAATGTTGATGCATGTGACCATTAGAACTGTATTGCTGCACATTTGAACATTTATGTGGCTAAAGGTAACTGGTAATTTTTTATATGATTATTTAGCCACATATGAATTTGGAATGCGTGACAAATACAAGTAAGCTTGAAGCATTAGTCACAATATACATATAAATAGTGACAAATATATGTCACACACTTGAACAATGTGACCAAATGGCATATATGGTCACATGAACTAATTTTTTATGTGTCTAAATTATACAGTCAAGTTTTGTCACACATGATTTAAGGGTGACTGCTATCTTTTGCTAATTATTTAGCCACATATGAATTTGAAACGCGTGACAAATGAAAAGTAAAGGTTGAAGCATTAGTCACGATATACATATAAATAGTGACAAATATATGTCACACACTTGAACACTGAGACCAAATGTCATATATGGTCACACTAAACGTTTTGTCACACATTATTTAAGTGTAGCCAAAATCCAGTACATATGGTCACGTGACTTAATATGTGTGTTTAAAGTTTAGTTTGTGTTAGCTTGCCAAAAGCTAATGTGTATAGTCACATCTACTTTTAGCACAATCATGTGACTATATGCCTTAACAATAGCCACATCATATCACAAATGTGTGACTAAATTATGTTTATGGCCACATTTAAGGTGATTATATGTGACCAATATATTCATAACAGTCACATCGTGAAGTATTCATGTGGCTATTATTTAGAGCAAAATGTGAAATCGGTTATCATTAAATTTCATATTAGTCACATTGAGTGTTTGTGTGTCTAAATTCATAATGTCATATATGGTCACATGAAGTGTTTGTTTATGTGTCTAAATCATGGACTCAAGTTTTGTCACACATTATTTAAGTGTAGCCAAAATCCAGTACATATGGTCACGTAACTTAATATGTGTGTTTAAAGTTTAGTTTGTGTTAGCTTGCCAAAAGCTAATGTGTATAGTCACATTTACTTCTAGCACGATCATGTGACTATATGCCTTTACAATAGCCACAACATATCACAAATGTGTGACTAAATTATATTTATGGCCACATTTAAGGTGATTATATGTGACCAATATATTCATAACAGTCACATCGTGAAGTATTCATGTGGCTATTATTTAGAGCAAAATGTGAAATCGGTTATCATTAAATTTCATATTAGTCACATTGAGTGTTTGTGTGTCTAAATTCATAATGTCATATATGGTCACATGAAGTGTTTGTTTATGTGTCTAAATCATGGACTCAAGTTTTGTCACACATTATTTAAGTGTAGCCAAAATCCAGTACATATGGTCACGTAACTTAATATGTGTGTTTAAAGTTTAGTTTGTGTTAGCTTGCCAAAAGCTAATGTGTATAGTCACATTTACTTCTAGCACGATCATGTGACTATATGTCTTTACAATAGCCACAACATATCACAAATGTGTGACTAAATTATGTTTATGGCCACATTTAAGGTGATTATATGTGACCAATATATTCATAACAATCACATCGTGAAGTATTCATGTGGCTATTATTTAGAGCAAAATGTGAAATCGGTTATCATTAAATTTCATATTAGTCACATTGAGTGTTTGTGTGTCTAAATTCATAATGTCATATATGGTCACATGAAGTGTTTGTTTATGTGTCTAAATCATGGACTCAAGTTTTGTCACACATTATTTAAGTGTAGCCAAAATCCAGTACATATGGTCACGTAACTTAATATGTGTGTTTAAAGTTTAGTTTGTGTTAGCTTGCCAAAAGCTAATTCAAGGGGAAGCTTTGAAGATTGTTTCATTCATGAAGATTGTTTTGTAATATCAAATAGGGGAAGATTGTTGGGATCTCAGATTTGATGATTACAAAATTACATATGCATAAATGAAGACGAATGAAACAACAAGGGATTAATATGACACTTTGGTATTCTACATATGGAAGAATTAAAAGCTAGAAGATTTCCATGAAGATAGGCATTGAAAAGTCAAAGAATATCAAAGATAAATGAAGGTTTTAATTAGTTTTAATTAGCTTCCTAATATAATTAATTAGCTTCCTTTGTAAGCCTTAATATCCCTCTATATAAAGGGTATTAGGGTGAATAGTTTTATCATCCATCATAGTTAGATCTCTCCAATGAGAGTCTAATAGTTAGCTTATTAGTTTGTGTAATAGTTAGTTATCTAGATAGCATAGTCGACTGATTAAAGTCGAATAGTTTATAGTTTATTAGTATGAATAAAGAAAACCTTGTTCATAACATTGATTGTGTTATTTATTATTCCGCTGTGCATTATCAATCATTGTTATTATTATCCTAGATGGGCTAAACGATTCTCAACAGTTGGAATCAGAGCGGGTGGCTCTTGATATATAGGGTTTATACAAGGTTTGTGTGTCATTTTTATGAAGAAAAGATGTCCGTATTAGTTTTCGGTGAAGAGGCGAATTCGGTGACACTAGGGTTTTCACAAACCCTAATTCAATTTTGAAGCAAGTATTCTTGAAGATCAGTAGCAAGTGATTGCTTGTATTTATTAAACCCGCTGAAAGCTTTGAAAGTTTATACAACAGGATCTGATGGTACAAGTTATATAATTAGGGTTTCTAAAAACCCTAAATTCAAAGTCAGAACTGAAGAAGAATATTTATGTGTTCGGTTCCTGATGTAGCAGTAGGTATGATTGATGCCGTGATGATGATGATTTGATTGTTTCGTTATCACTGGTGTTTGTGTTTAGCAAGAACAAAGGCTTGGTTCTGGTTTATGCTTACTACTGCTATGAACAATTTAAACTATTCATGGAAGTATTAAGGTTTCAACGTGTATATCACATTTACTTTCTAGCTCGATCATGTGACTATATGCTTTTACAATAGCACAACACAATCACAAATGTGAGGACAAAATTATCGTGCGGATGCCTACATTTAAGTGATTATATGTAACCAATATATTCAGAACAGTCAAACATCTGTGAAAGTATTCATATGTATTATTTAGAGCAAAATGTGAAATCGGTTATCAATAAATTTCATATTAGTATCTCAATAGAGTGTTTGTGGTCTAAATTCATAATGTCATATATAGTCCAACATGAAGTGTTTGTTTATGTGTCTAAATCATGGACTCAAACGTTTTGTCACACATTATTTAAGTGTAGCCAAAATCGAGTAATAAGGTTTTAATAAGTACTTTAGCCTGCAAATGCAATGTGCAAATGCTTGCTTTTAAATGCAAGCTGCAAATGCAATGTACAAATGCAATGCACATATGCAATCTGCAAATGCAGTGTGCAAATGCTTGCCTGAAAATGTAAGCTGCAAATGCAATGTACAAATGCAATGTGCATATGCAAGCTACAAATGCAATGTGCAAGCTACAATAACATACAAACCAGACAATAACATCACAAACCAAACAGACCAATACATTAAATTTCATAAGGTTTTAAAGAGTACATAATCACTATTACATAAGTCACCAAAAAGTTTGATTTGCCGGCCGACAATTGCTTTCCTTCCTTATTTTCATCAGTTTCATGTTTATCAAGTGGGATACCAATAGTTTTCATGGATTTATGATATTCGCTAAAAAAACTCTATTGTTTCTTCCGCAATAGTCTCCTTAGCCATGCAACCCCTCTATTCCTATTTCTGTTTCGCACACTTCCTTAAATAAACCTTCATGACATTTCGAAGGGATACATCCGTCGAAAGGCAATATGGAACCACATAATTTTACCCAGTCCCAATTAGGTGCAACTCAGTCAAATGTACCATAAATCAAAAAAAGATGGAGGAGAAGAACTTCTCGAGTAGGCAAGTGTCATAACACCAGTTTTTTGCTCCATCTTATTTAGTTCTTGCAATCTGATTTCTTTGCTACATTATCGGATTTACAGAAAAAGCTCAAACCACGTGATGAATAGCATATTCGTGTGGGTAGGTTCATGAATTGACGTATTGCAATGGGCAAAAACTCTTGCATTAGCATGTGATAGTCATGCGATTTAAGGACAATGAAGCTTTCCTACCTTAGGCTGACCAAACTAAGAAATTTGAACAATTACCCCTTGTGGTACCCTGATGTTTGTATAACGTTGTCATAAAAGATGTCTTATTCCATCATACGTTAATGTTTAACCTGCTGGGATGAGTTAGGTTTTTTTCTTCTTCTTGCATAGCAAACAACTCTGGTTTTACCCCTAACTCAGCCAGATCTAATTGAGCATACACTTCATCTTTCGTCTTTCTCGGAACATTTAGCAAAGTTCCGACTAGACTCTCAGCAACATTCTTTTCTACATGCATAAAATCAATATAATGTGGAACAGAATTATGCCTCCAATACCTAAGCTTTCGATACCAAATGTTGAATATCTTCCAATACGCACCGTTTAACATCTCATGTATAATGATACCATCTCGACTCATCCGTTTAACATCTCATGTATAATATACCATATCGACTCATCCATTTCACATCTCATGTATAACGATACCATATCGACTCATCCGTTTAACATCCCATGTATAATGATATCATATCGACTCATCCGTTTAACATCTCATGCACAAAAAATCTTTCATTAAGTACTAGACGAGTACCCGTGCATAACAACAAGATTTTATAATGGGAGATAGTTGTAGTGATAAAAAAATATTTATGAGTCATAAACGAAAAATAATAAAAGTTTGAGGATTTGAAGATTAAACATAATGTTGTGAAACCCGTTTTGACCTAACCGGCTCAACCGTTGCCGGTTAGGTCAAACCCGGTTTCAAATTAACCGGTTTTTATATTTTTGAAACCCGGTTTGACCCGGTCGAAGACCGGGTTAACTTGGTGGTCGAACCGGTTAAACCGGTAACTCGATGACTCGATCAAGTCAATTAGAGATCCGGTTGCCAAAACATTGATTAAACATTGACTATAGTTTTCATTAATATATTACATAACTTTTTCACTTTCAAACTTTGTAGCTTTTTATATTATAGATAGCAATATAAGTATAGTGAAAATGATTAGAGAATTTAAGGTGAGACGAAAGGAGGTTGGAGGTAGGCGTTCTGGGGAGGACGAGGTGAGAGGGAAGTCAGCGAGAGGAGGATGAGTTATGATTAGTAGATAGTGAGGTGAAAGGCTTGCATGGGACGGGTATAGTTTGGCATACATCATGATGGGGGATAGCTTTACACAGAAAGGTATGGTGATCTCTCTTTACTCTGCCCCACCAAATCTTAGACATTCCAAGTTACGTCATTTTCTGTTGCCGACCAATCTCCCGCCACTAGCTTTTGCCAAAAATGTATTTGGAATTTTTTACAAACCCCACACTAACTTTTTCCCAAAATGAAATTTCCCTCTCCATATTTTTCCCAAGTCCCGCCCCTAATTTTCACCCAAATTGAAATTGTCCCTCCATTTAGGGTTATCCTCAATCTGAGATCTTAAATCCCAGTTCCCCAAAATTAAATTGCACCTTCATATCACTTTATTTTCCTCAAACTTATTTTCTTAATAACATCTCACATTTACTCTTGTCTCTATATTCACCGTCACCAGCCAATTGTTGCCAATCTAAAGTTCAATTATCCACTAATAAGGTATTATAATGTATTATTTCTTTAATTTGGTAATCAATTTGAAGTGTTTATGGGTCAGCTTAGTTCTTTTGTAATTTTTGGTTCGAATTTTAAACTTCATATTGTTATTGAACGTTTGGTTTCTATATAGCTTTGTACTCTTGTTAGTTTCTCTCTCGTTCTAAAGATTAAGAGTTGAATCTTTTGTAAAAATACTCCTATTGTTATTGGGTCAACTTAGTTCTTTAGGCTATTAGTCTCATAATGTTATTTTCATGTCAGTTTAGTTAACATGTAGTGAGCAACTTAATTGTTTAGGCATTTTTAAATAGCTATTTTGAGTTTAGTTATAAAAACAAAGTTTGAAATGTGAGGATTCATGATATTGACCAGAAACATGTTGTTCCAAGCACTCATGTTTATTTTCGTCTTGTATGGATAATTACATGACTCCTAAGTTTGACTAAAATTTAAGATTGTGTATATTTTGAATTTCTATCCAGTGGCTTGGATATGCTTATTACATAATGTTAGGAAGACTTGCATCTTGTTTTGAGAAGATCTATACATGTGTATCTAATAACATCCATGACGTGTCTTGATAAAATGCTTTTTAACAGATGAATATGCTTTTATCTTTGGATTAATACGTGGTGTTGTTTTGTCCATATGAGTTATTTTTTGGTTCTTTCATCACCAAAGATATATTATGTACGTTTTTTATAAGTTGGATGGATGTGAGATTGTGTATATGTTTTGATGATGTCTATTCTAAGTTTCATGTTAATGGTATGTTAATGGCTGCAAATGTGTGTCAAAACTTGCTGAAATTCAGGGTCGTTTAGTGTGTGTTATTGGCTGCAAACACGCGCCATTCCTTGCTGAAATTTGGTGTCATTAAGTGTATGTTAATGGCTGTAAATGTGTGTCGATACTTGCTGAAATTCAGGGTCGTTTAGTGTATGTTATTGGCTGCAAATACGTGTCGTTCCTTGCTGAAATTTGGGGTCATTTAGTGTATGTTAATGGCTGCAAATGTGTGTCGATACTTGCTGAAATTCAGGGTCGTTTAGTGTATGTTATTGGCTGCAAATACGTGTCGTTCCTTGCTGAAATTTGGGGTCATTTAGTATATGTTAATCGCTGCAAACGTGTGTCAATACTTGCTAAAATTCAGGGTCGTTAATGTATGTTATTGGCTGCAAACACGCGCCATTCCTTGCTGAAATTTAGGGTCATTAAGTGTATGTTAATGGCTGCAAATATGTGTCGATACTTGCTGAAATTCAGGGTCGTTTAGTGTCTGTTATTGGCTGCAAACACGCGTCATTCCTTGCTGAAATTTGCGGTCATTTATTGTATGTTAATCACTGCAAACGTGTGTTGATACTTTGCTGAAATTTAGTGTCGTATAGTGTATGCTATTGGCTGCAAATACGTGTCGTTCCTTCCTGAAATTTGGTGTTGTTTAGTGGCTGCAAATCTTGATTGTTTAACTAATTTTGCTTTTTGGGTGGATACATATAATGTCGACACACACAAATAGTGACTGGATGTACAAGAATAGGAAAATAAATGGGTATATCTCTAAAGATTTGTGTAATCTTGTATTTGTAAGTTCTAATTTTTTTTTCATTTGTTTTGTTATTCAGGCAATTAATATTTGTCAAGACCTGACTTGACATTGACTCGGACTTCATCGGTATGTTTTCTTTTTAAGACAATTACCATGGGTTTAAATTCTTGTATTGGGCTCAAAGTAACTATAATAGTTGAAACGAGCTGTATTAGGTTGAATTGGGTTGTATTGGTGGTAATATACTGAAATAGGGTGTTTAAAGTTAAAATGGGTCATGTTATGTATGAATGCATCTTGATGGTTTGGTGTATGGTAAAAACGGGTTGCCATGGGCCAAAATAGGTTAGTTTGGCTTGCACTTACTAATGTCGTGTACGTTTTGGTTGTATTCAGTTGCGCTTGTATCTCTGATGGTAGAAAGAAGTTGAGGAGCTGTAACAAGAGTAGAATTTACTTTTTGTATATGTTGTATATCAAATATCATCCATTTTGACATTTTTTTGTATTGGATTTGTTATTCGAATATTGGATTGAGACTTATATTTGTTGGTCTTTATAATATGACTTGAATGCTCTCTGTTCTTTATATTTTGTTTTATACGATTATGCGATACGAAAATAATTATGGCGGTAATAACTGCAAAAAATATCTGCAAATTTGTGACGGGATAGTGACGGAACATTAAATTATATTTTTATCAACATTGTGACGATATCCGTTGGTAAAATCCGTCGGTATTTTCGTGACGGGTATCCGTCAGTAATACCCGTTGGGAATCCGTCACTAAAGTCCGTTGCTAATCCGACAGTAATCTGTTAGTAATTAACAACGGATTATTAACGTAAAATTCCGTTGGTGATTTTTAAAATCCGTCGGTAAAATTCGTCACCAAAATTACCAACGGCGATATTACCGACGGAAATGTTCCGTTAATAAACCGTCGGTATCGACCTTTACCGACGGATTGCTAACGGATTTGGCTGTTATTGTTGCCTTGTTTTCTAGTAGTGAAAACATGCTTTGTGTGACTAAATATTACAAAAGGCCAAACAAACATAAAATTCATGTGGCCATTGGATGATCAATAGTCACACAAAATACACATTTCTTCACTTTAAACAGCATATGGTCACACTTATTAACACTTTTGGCCACTTTATGCTTAATTGTATGTGACTAAATACAAAAAAAACATGCTTTGTGTGACTAAATATTACAAAAGGCCACACAAACATAAAATTCATGTGGCCATTGGATGATCAATAGTCACACAAAATACACATTTCTTCACTTTAAATAGCATATGGTCACACTTATTAACACTTTTGGCCACTTTATGCTTAATTGTATGTGACTAAATATAAAAAAACATGCTTTGTGTGACTAAATATTACAAAAGGCCACACAAACATAAAATTCATGTGGCCATTGGATGATCAATAGTCACACAAAATACATATTTTTTCACTTTAAACAGCATATGGTCACACTTATTAACACTTTTGGTCACTTTATGCTTAATTGTATGTGACTAAATACCAAAAAAAACATGCTTTGTGTGACTAAATATTACAAAAGGCCACACAAACATAAAATTCATGTGACCATTGGATGATCAATAGTCACACAAAATACACATTTCTTCACTTTAAACAACATATGGTCACACTTATTAACACTTTTGGTCACTTTATGCTTAATTGTATGTGACTAAATACCCAAAAAAACATGCTTTGTGTGACTAAATATTACAAAAGGCCACACAAACATAAAATTCATGTGGCCATTAGATGAACAATAGTCACACAAAATACACTTTTACTTCACTTTAAACACCATATGGTCACACTTATTAACACTTTTGGCCACTTTATGCTTAATTGTATGTGACTAAATATAAAAAAACATGCTTTGTGTGACTATACAGTGTTTACGGTCACTAATACTGATTAATCCAACTAAATTTGTACCTAATTAGTCACACATGTTAAGGTTTTGGTCACTGTTTTTTAATGGATACGGCCACTAACTCAAAAATGTGACCGTAGGTACCCTACGGTCACGCGACCTTTAGTCACACACACTCGAAAAATCATGTGTGACTATATGTATATCGTCACACTTTTTTGGTGTAGCCAAATCCACTTTGTGTTCTAGTGTAAGTTGCATAAATTGTTAATTACTCGGAGGGTAAGCGCGAATGTTATAAGATAGATCTATTTGGGATTGACAATCCCCATTTGGGTGATTAGCTCTCACTAGTTCGATATCGAACTAACAAACGTTATACCATGTCGGAGCATTAGACTACATACACGTGAACTCTGTTATCCCACTTAGTTTTTAATTCCAATACACAACACTATCATTACCAATGAAATCTTAGAGAGAGAAAGTAGAGAGAGAAACAAGAAAGAAAGTTAGATTAGAGAAAAATGGAAAGTTACAAGTGATGAAAAGTAACCAACACCCTTCACCAAGTGTGGTGAAGGGATATTTATACTAGCCTGGCACTTGGGCTTTCTAAATGGGCCGGGCTTGGTTTAACTTGGGCTTTGAGCCCGAAACACGGACAATATTAGATTACAATCCAAGCCCGTTGAACCTGACTAGCCTATTACAATACAAGACCTAGTTTGACTTTCTAAGACCGATAACATTCTTGTTTGACTTAATATAATTAAGGCTAACAATCTCCCCCAATGTTGAGGTCTCTTTCTTCAAACTTCTCTGTATCACCGATGACATTGAAGATATGACGTTTAACGTTTATGTTTTGCCTTGTTATGGTCTTGTCTTGTTTGTAATGGCTTTGTTCATTCATGCTTTGTGATCTTGATTTTGAGCCTTTATCTTTTTGACTTTGAGTTCTTGAGATCGTTATCTTGCATCATCTCCTTGACTTGAATCATCTTGATTTGACTTCCTTGATCAACTTGTGCTCTTGACCAACATGCTCATACTTGTTACATTCTTGTTTGACATATGATTATAAGTCTAACAATCTCCCCAATTGATGATTCTTTATTTAACTTTGAGGCTCTTTGATGGTGGGGAAGATTAGAATCAACTATCTTGACGTTGAATGATTGACTTTGAAAGCTTGAGTAAGAGCATGTGGTTTATGAATCCGACTTCGCTGGAATGAGGCTGCAACACCGTCGTCTTATCCTGAAATAAAACAGTTAGCAATAAAAGATGAATATGGCTTTGTCATTCATCTT
>BQNB010098826.1:14941-25067 GCA_026074375.1 Tanacetum coccineum
AAGATTTTCGGAGTTCTTATCACCCAAAACCCAGCAGCAGTGTTTCGTCGATCCCCAGAGTTTGCACCGTCGGATCGTCACGATTTTTGGACTGAAGCTTCCTTGCATATAAAGGAAGGTTTTGACCGTTGGGATCTTGATTTTGAGGCCTGGAAGTTCTGTTTCTTACCCGGGCAGATTGCAAGTTGTTTGGTGATATTCTTCCTTTCTTGTTCTTTGTTTGTTGCCATATATCTTGATATTGATTTCAAGATTATGATGATTGTTGTATGCCTCTAGTGTTATCTAGAGAAGACTTTGTGTACCTCTCTTGCTTGATAATGGATTTAAGCGGCACTAGGTGTCTGTGGTTTTTACCCACTTTGGGGTTTTTCACGCTAAAAGCTTGGTGTTCTTGGTGTGTGTTTGATTATCTTTAATACCTGCTAATTGGGTTGATTTGATATTGTTTGGGGGCTGGTTAGAGTTGCTTTTAGTTTTCCGTATTTGTTTACTTCCTTATAGGTTCATACGGGTTTGGGTAAGTGCTGTCAAACGAAGGTTTTGCTTCCGCATTTGTGTTTATACCGTTGTGACCCATTGCACTTTACCCGTCATGTACAACCCATTCTATTATTAATTTTGTAACAACTTTAACATATTTAAGTGGCAAGTTTGAATGCATTAAATCACCATATTTAATTTGGTCATGTAACCATCTCTCATAATTATCATTGACTATAGTTTGAGTAAATCCTCTATAAATAGAGATCACAATTGCATAGAAAAACACACAGAAACATATGTGAGATTCCGTAAATTCAAGTAATTAGTATATTTATATTTTAATTATATTTTTACCTTTAAGTAAATTTTTTACTTTTACTTTTAAAAATTTTAAGCTTCTTATTATCTACTCGATTAGTAAATCTTCGTTTTTATTTAAACTTGAGCCGTGTTAAGAATTATTATCCGTCTTGAACCCTACATAATTAAATTTTCAGTAAAGTATTCCGAGTAATGTAGAACTATTTTTATCATATACGTTTATTTTTCGTGGTTCCATCTAAACTCTTGCAATATATTATGTTTTTACCCATTAGCCTTAAAAATACCCACTTGTACAAAACATAACACAAAGTTTACCAATAATTTCAAGCTAAACCATCACATAGACAAGTGTCAATGTGATGTTTAACCTAACAAGATGTGTGTTTAGTTTATGTGTCATATGGGACACTTGTACATTTGAAAGTGCATGCCTTGATAACACCACAACACACACATCTATCCCACAATTCACTCATAGTTCATTCACCACTTTTTCTCTTGCTCTCCCTACTCCAATTTCATCCACCATAACTATAAAACGCGAAATTAATCTTTATTTTACTAGCTACAATGATTCAAGGTTGAAGGTTTATACCTACTTAAAATATTATTTAGATTGAAGGCTTTCAAAAATTAGTTCAAGTCCTCTTGTTGTAATCTCTTCAAACCACCATCAAGATTATTTTTTATTAAGGTATAGGGGATGATATGTTGAGTTATTTTGAAGTGTTGATGCATGGAGTTAATGGTGTTGTTGGGTTGAAGATTTAGCAAGAAAGGAAGGAGTAAAAGTGGTTTTGATCTCACTAGTTTTATTACATCTTGTAAGATTCTATTTTGTTCTTCAAATTTTCTCTTCTTGTAAATTATTACTTTGATGTTTACCTACTGTAAAATATGCATTTTTATGTTGTTAAGAGGTGTGAAAAAAATATGGCATTGCATTGACTTGTGGTGAGGTCAAAATTAAAGAGTGTGAGTGTTGATAAAGTCGTATTTTGGGACTGTTTTAGGTCAGCAGATTGTTGGGCTTAGTACGAATTATTTTTGACTTGGGGCCTACTGGAAAATTCATATTTTAGGTAGATAAACATTTGTAGAGTATGTGGCTAATTGGATGGTTTATCAACTCCTCCGGATGAGGGAGTTATGGCCGTTTTACGGAAACTAGTCGATTCTGGACAATTGTTTGGAAAACGTGTAAAACTCCAGGTTTTTGTTCTAAAGTGTTGGGTTTAAAAACATGGCTCAGTATTAGACACATAAGGCAAACGTTTCCAAGTGGTTTCACTTTGATTGCTATCATAGATTAGGATTTATGGCCGATTCCGTGAAGGGTTAAAAATTTGGAAATTTTCTGTTTTAGGTAACCTGGGGTAAATCAGTCCTTTCACATGGTTCTAAAACTTTTGAGTAATGGAGCCCTACATTTTTGAAAACTAGACTCAAAATGATTTTCAGGGGTGAAAGCCTTGTATTTTTACCATTTACGGATTAGGAGCTAGAGGTCCGGGAAGTCGGGTAAATTTCAGAATTTGGAAATTTACGTATAGACTTGAAATTTAAAACGTATAGTTTAACTTTGTTAAAATGGGAATTAAGGGATAAATTTTAGTACATGTCTTAACCAATATAAGGTCAGATTAGATTTAAGTTTTGAGTGAAAATCTCTTTGAAAATGCTAGTGCAATGTCATGCTTATTTTGGACACACACGTCATGAACACATAATTATTTTTAAGTATCGATTTATACTTTATTATTCTAAGTCGCACCACCTATTTTAGGTGATTCTAAGAGACTCTTGCTCGTTTGACGATCTCATTACTTCTGACTTTCTTTTACTTTCGGTGAGTTCATAGCCCCACCTTTTCTCTTTTAATGGTTTTTCATAAACTGTTTTCGAGGTGAGAATACATGCTCGTTTTACCAAGTAAACTCATTGATTTCTACTACATAAGCGTTACATTACTATTCTTACTAAAGCTTGATTTGCTTACTACATGACTTGAGTATACATGAAATCGTGAATTTTGAACACATGATTGTTTTATTATTGGACACAAGTGTTTTAAACTGTATGCTATTTCCTGACTCTATTATTGCCTAAGTACCTACTTTGCCATTTAAGTCCACTTTCATTATGAGCCGTTAATTACTATGGGTAGTAAACGCGAGTGTTGTGGATAGATCTATTAGGACTGACAATCCCCGCCTTGAATTTCTGGTCACAAGTTGACCATTGTGCATTTAACATGTTGAGTACTTTGGAATGTCTTGGCATACATTCTGCATAATATAAAGGGCAAAAACAGTTAAGGTTTCGGGGTCATGAGCGTAGATCAATAATATATATTTCATTTAGACTTGGTGAATTTGTTTCTCTTGTCTACATTACTTGTTTTTTACTATGGAATATGTACATAGTCTGCCATTACTTAAGTCTTGTGGTCCACTACTAAACATTACTTGATTTATTGAATCACTACTTGGATTTCAGAAATAATACTTTGAAATGTTGTAACGCTACTTTTCTTACTGAAATATTTCTTAAATTATTTCAATACTGTTTTTACCTAAACCTATGAATTCACCAACATTATTGTTAACATTTTTGCATGTATTTTCTCAGGTTTTCAGGTATATTGCTCGGAGGGAAGCCACACGGATATGTATTTCGGAGACTTTACATTTTACACATTTGATAAAATTTATTTTGAAAAACACTTGTTTTATTTTAAACCGTTGGGACCTGTTTGCAAACTCTGATGTTTTAATGTATCAAATGTGAACATTTTGAAATGTATATTTAAAACGTCTCATCTGAGGTCGTTTTCTGTTACTTGTACTTCTAGTTCCATGACATCGTTGTACTTCTAGTTCCACCATGACCATCGCACACCCAATGTTACCTTTCCGCTGCTTAAGTCCAGATTTTGGGGCGGTTTTGTCGTTGTTTTAAGTGTGTTGTTTTAGATTATATAATGTAGACTTCTATCACTCCCACATATTAGAGATCAAACTCTATACCCTAGAAAGAGATGACTACATGTGGATTGTTGTGTGTATCAGACGAACTACACGCTATCCTCCCGTCCTCGCGCTCTATAGCGTTTGTTTGAAATGTGATGTTTTGCTTGCAAGTGGTACTCCAATTTCCTTATTCGCGATTCATGTTAATCTTGTGGCCATAGTTCTTAACGTCTTAGATTTATGTCGTAAAGAATCACTCACACGCACTTTTAAAATATTCGAGCAATGTATCTGTGTGATCGTATTGGGCGAGGGACTTCTAGCACCCCCGTCTATCGAGTGTGTACTTAGTCACCCCTGTTATCCTAGCAAAAATTGATTCTTAAAGATAGCCCCTGAAGTGTCCCCGCACCAACTGTAGCGCCAACTTAACACACTATGAATTCTGTAAAAACAAATATGAACGCCTACACAGTCCTACACACCTTTTTTTTTCGTAAACAACTATCTTCGTAATGATAGAGACGACACGACGATGTACACACACTGACCAACAGATATACTCCCCACCCGCCTAGACATACTCCCCACGAGCCTACCCACCACAACCCCCCTCACACACACACCACCAACCCCAACACCACACCCCAGCTCCCCCCCCCCTCCCCCTCCTCGCGTCACCCCCCCCACCTCATACGTGATTGTAAATAAATTCTACCCATTGTTTTCATTACTAATTTATTCATGTTTTGTAGAAGTTTGGATACATTTGACTACGATTGGAATCCTATAAAAAATGGGTTATGCCCTCTTTTCTTCAAAAATCCTAATGATGAAAAGTGTGTTTATAGTTTTAGAGTGTGTTATACATATGTTGGTTTTCTTATTGTAGCAGTCGCATTACGGTGTAGTTAGCTGTCATCATGCTTATATACATCAACCCCCCACCCCCCCCAAACAAACTTCACCAACGACCCCCCCCCCACAAACTCCAACTCCACCAACGAGCTCATCCATGATTGTAACCCCATCAACACCGAAACCCACCACCAAAAAAATACTCCCGCCGCCGCCCTATGTGGGTTTCATTATATATATATAGATCTATGTGGTTTTCATGTTTGAGAGCTTATTCATTCATATCTAATTCGTTGCGATATTTATTTTTTGTTTTTTTATCCAGGTACCAAAAAGATACTCCCGCCGTCACCCTAACTTGTTTTTGTTCGTCCTGAAAAATACAGCAGTCGCCGCCTTATAAGAATCTGCTGAGTAGTGCAAGATGTGAAACATATTTAAACTAATTAGCTAACAATCATAATAGCTCTTATGATTATTGTGTTAAAACATAATTAATTTTATTGTATATTTTTGTTGACACGTTTGTTTTTTATTTTAGTTTGTATATGATGTGTTTTTAGATATTTTTGAAGTGATAAAAATTCTCTATGTAAAGTGCACGGGTTTGATAGATTAGTACAAAACTTCTTTACTAAATATAAGAGGTTTCTTATTTTTAGAAACTTAATTTCTTATTTAGTCAATTACACTCTTAATGATGATTACACTCTCAAGGATATAATCTATACTAATTGATAACTATAATAAGTATAATTGGTTCTCATACACTCTTAATATGGAATCTTTACTAATTGATACTCTCTCCGTCCTATTTTTATTGTCAATGTTTCTTTTTTGGGACGTCCAAATTTAATTGTCCACTACTAAAAATAGATAGGGAAGTTTGATCAAGTTTACTATATTACCCTTGTTTGAAATTATTATTACGAACTTTAAAGAAGACTTTAATTAATTAGCTAAGGGTAAAACTGTCATTCTGTCAAAAAGTAAGAGATAGAGAGAGAAAGCAGTAATAAATGCATTTTTATTAAACTGTTTATTTTTTGTCGAGGGACAATACTTATGGGACTGAGGGAGTAACTAATAGTTATAATTGACTTGTTGACATTCAATTAATGGCGAGAAAAGTGTTGGTACTATTTTTGGAAACTTTAATACACTCTAAATGATAATTACACTCTTAATGATGGAATTTATATTCATTGAGGTTCGTTTTGAATGTTGAATGTTACAAGAAACACTTTCACGAAATCGTATATCGTACTCATTAATGAAAGAAACATTGATGATGATTTTTAGGTTCGTATTGAATGTTGAATGTTACAAGAAATACTTATCACAATATCGTATATCGTTAATTATCTACCGCTAGAAATTTCCGCCGCTATGCGCGGGTACTCGTCTTGTATAATATAATGATGTTAAGTGTAATGATCAATGACCACGATGAACAGATGGTTAGTGGATTACACTTGTCATCTTTTAGTAGTTAAGAACTTAAGATGACAAGTTATGAAGAAAAATTAAGAATATGTTAGATCTAAAAAATGATATTATTAATAAGGGTTTTGCTAATCTTCGCTCGCTGGACATTGTTTAATTTGTTTATATAAAGAATGTTTTAATTAATTCAAGTGGAAATTGTGTTCAAATATAATAATTTACAAGTTCATTTAATGCATATTCTGATTAATTAGGAAAATTTGTGTTTATTAATTATATCTAAACATATTAGTAATTATGAAGTGTTATATTGAGAACTCATTTTAGGTGCAGAATGAATCTAGGCCATTGGATGAGTATGATTAAAGGCTAAGATTAAAAGTGTGAAAATTGTAATTAAACAAAAGTTATGTGACAAGATTGTAAATAAATTAATATTTGATAGACGGTGGGGGGCAATAAAGGAATTTCATGCTAATCATTTTCAGAAACCGCTCTCTTCTTATCTCTCACCGGCGTCAATGTCTTCATCATCATTTGAAGGTTAACTAATTGGCAAAAAGTAATATACATCTTACCAGGTTTGTTATTGATCGATTAATCTATAAATCATTTATTCAAAGATTTAATTTATATTTAATGCATAGTGGGACACGCATGTATTGTGATTTGTGTGTTTATATTTTTTTTTACCATGATTTGTAATAATATTGCTTCTCAATATTGGGTTTAAGGTTTCAAATTGGTATGATGGCTATTGATGGGGTTTTTGGTCTTTCGTGCATATGGGTTTAAGTTTGTGGTCATAGTTATAGTATTGTTTTTTATACATTAATTTCTAATTCGTAAAAGAATCAATTAAGAGCTGGCAACTTTTTTATCTTGTTTGCCTATGAAGATGTCAATTTGTTTTTTATACATTAATTTCTAATTCGGTAAAAGAATCGATTTGGGTTTTGAATATCAAAGAAGATGTCAAATTATAGTTCGACACATATATGTTTTTGTTTTCTCTTAGGTTGTAATTAGGGGTGAAACGATCCGAGCCGAGTTGAGTTTTAAGTTAATCGAGCTTGGCTCGAAATTTTTTTATCTTGTTCGAGCTCGACTCGAGCTCGTATACTATTTCTTGACAAGGCTCAGGCTCGAGCTCGAGTATATATTTTTTGTTCGAGCTCGAGCTTGAAGCTCGTTTATAAGTTTGGGCCATTTTTTTGCTTGTAACACAGTTTGTACTCAAATTGCTCGTTTATGAGCTCGAGATTGATTAGCTCGTGTTTGAGCTCGAATAAGCTCGTTCATAAGATCGCGACAAATATGTCGGCTGATGTAAATTACAAAGAACCACTACTAACTATAACCTGTACTAAATATATAGGCTGATGTAAATGACAAAGATCATGACAAAGAACCAGTACCAAATATATAGATTTATGTAACCTGTACAAAATATATAGGCTGATGTAACTCGTACTAACTTGTAATGTCATAAAACAGTGTCTTTTTTTGGCTATATTATCAGCTTTATTTCCTAGCTGGTGACATTTGTGTTAAGAAACTTGTAGTTGGTTGTTGATGACTTGATGTTATTAAAATGTCTAATTGTATTATCTAAAAGTACTTATTGATTGTGTTATTTAAGATATTGTAAATCATAAAGATGTCACATTATTGTTCGGTGGTTTGCTAAAGTTAAACACTTGTTTGGATTTTGCATAGTGGTGTTCTACCTTCACAAAATATTTACAAAAATTTTTCTCACAAAATAATTTGTCATGCATCAATTGGGAGTTATGAATGTAAAAAGTAGAGAGAGAATTGATTAAGATTAATTTGATTGGTGACAAGTCATTTTGTGAAACTTTGTTTATAAAAATTTTATGGATGTAGTATTTTCCTTTTGCATATGTGTCAACAGTTTTGTATCTAACAATATCGTTATGTGGTTCTGTGTTGCTAAGAAAACATACATGTACTAGTCTGATTTTTGAAAAATTTTTAGTTTTTTTTTTACAGGAATGGTGTTTTCAGATGTAGACATTGTGGGATCATCGTGCACATATGTTTTTAGAAGGCGTTCACATATGTTCTAATGAATTTGACGAGAAAGCACATCGTGCATATATGTTTTTAGAAGGATACTCATATGTTTTAACGAATTTGATGAAAAGTGAAGCGTGCATGTTCTTGGAAGAGTGCGCATATGTTTTTAGAAGGCCTTAGAAGGCGTTCACATATGTTCTAATGAATATGTTTTTAGAAGGATACTCATATGTTTTAACGAATTTGATGAAAAGTGAAGCGTGCATGTTCTTGGAAGAGTGCACATATGTTTTTAGAAGGCCTCCACACAGTGACGGATCCAGAAAAATGGCATGTGGGGGGCAATTTTTTTTTTATGTGAAAGAAAAACTGTGATCGAAATGATAAATCGAGTATTATTAATTAAAGATTAAAGATGAAGGATTTATAAGGTTTTAAAGTGTTAAATGTTATGTTTTGGTATGTGAGTGGGGGGCAATTTGAGATTTGAGCGGGGGGCACTGTCGAAAAAAGGTCAAAATTTTAAAAAAAATTTACACTAAATTCTCAAAATTTTCTACGAGCATGGAGGCACTTGCCCCCCATTTTCATACTCTACATCCGTCCCTGCATGTAACACCTTTTTTTAAAACGGGTAAATAAACGAGTCTTTAACTCATGTATACACGCGGCCTTTTTCTATCACGACCAATATATGTAGCTAGTAAGGTTTTAACGAGACATATAACGAATACACAGTGATTCAAGCCATGTAACGTTGTTTGCTTGGAATTTATTGAATAGAAAGAGACTTGTTATCCATTTGATTTAGCAAAATTTTAAATATTATTATTAAGTCTTGTATTATTTTTTTTCCCCATCGTATCAAGCTTAACAGACAAAATCTATGACATACATGCACATGATTGTGGATGTAGATCGGCAATGTAAATAAAAAAACTCACTTAATTAGTTGACTCTCTGAATTAATTAAATAAAAATATTGGCATCGAGATGGGGTTATGTAAAGGTTTATCCTCAATGCATTGAGATTCTTTTGAAATTGCTTAAATAATGCTCCTCTGATTCCTATTAAGATCGTATATTCATCAACCCATAATCATATCTAACGTTTTGGATCAAAATACTTGTAATATTTATGTATCAGAAATCTGTTAACCTGGAGTGTTACATATTTCTATAGACTCGGATTACACAACCAGTCAATTTTTCTCTCGAACAATCGGGCATTCGAGACGAAGGTGTCACTCTTTTTGATTGTGCAAAAACATGACCGACTATGTTCATATAAACTTAAGAAAATCTCAAATTCTCGATCATATTTTTTTAAAAATAGCAATCACGTGGAAGAAATATACGGAAAATAAAAAGTATGTTAGCTAAAGTGGTGGGTTGGTTTTGTCATGATATTACCATTACTAAATTATCGTCTGCAAGTTTTTGTGTGTTTGTGGTTCTTGCATCTTACCCCATGTTACGTGTTCAATGGATCTATGCTCCAAATAAGTAAAAAGAAAAACACTCATTGTCTTTTAGTTGCATGGAGGTCCGTTACTTTGTTGTCTCCTCTTTACTATCACAAGCTAGTTTCATAGCCCGCCCGATGAGCGGACTAGCTTCATTTTACTACATATTAAATCTTACCTGTATGTTTTGTGTATGTCCATGCAAAGTATAAAACTTCAGAATCGTTAGCAGATAATATAAAAATGAAATATTGTGCTTTATATAAAGAACATTTTATCGTATACAAAACGTTACTAAAAACGAATATGTTTGACATATGAAGTATCGTAAATTATTCAAATACGAACTAATACTTCCTTGTAAACAACAAAATAACTTCAATCCTTTCTTGCACTTTACTCATGAAGCGGACACAATAGTTGTCCATGTGAGAATACACGTCTTCTTAAAACAAACCAACCGGTGACAATGTTTACATGTTTAATTAGAATTATGTAAAGGATATATTTACTCAAGTTTATTTATACTTA
>BQNB010098828.1:7782-23808 GCA_026074375.1 Tanacetum coccineum
AGATTTAGATTAGTTTTAGTTTTAGTTAAAAAACCACCTCTCTCAACATATTGATTTACTTTCTTTCTAGAAAATGTAAAAATACAAAAATACTCTTCCCTCAACCTTTAGATCTTGGTAAACATACAATTCGAACCTACTTTACTATTCCCCTAGAGAACGATTGTTGATCACAGTCTGAATATGATCTTTCTAGCCTGTTAAGGGTGGTAGCTAATCTGGATAGATCCAAACTAACTACAAGAGAAACAATGACTATGAACAATATAAGTTATGCGGAAACTAACTTATACTGCTAAGAAGAAAAATGAATAAAACATAACTTTGATTACTATTAATCTGCTAGGTTACAGATTACTAACTATGAATATTTGTGAAAACTTGTATATCTAACTAGTGCCGTAGGGTTCCTTTTATACACCAAGGAAACCCTAATGGGCTTACAAAATGCGTTAAGTGATTATGCATATCTATTCCTAATATATCTCATGCATATCACTTAAGCAGTACTATCTATATATATGCTAGCAGTACTAACTTACTACTAACAGTATTAACTTACAACTAACAGTACTAACTCTACTACCAGTACTAACATATATACTGGCAATACTAACTATTTATAACTAACAGTACTAGCTACTTAGTCTATTTTCTTGAATCTTTAGCATTCTTCACCAGCAGCACTAAGTAGAACTAGCAATAGTAACTTGTATAAGTAGCAGCACTAAGTTGTAGAAACTTCTGAAACCCAACAATCCTCCCCTAAACATGATGTTCACTTGTTAAGTCTCGTCTAACAGACTGCTTCAGTAAGGTTTCTTCTACTATTCGCTAGGGCTTGTAACTGTACTTCCCTATTGACAGTATTCACCTTGACAGTAGCCCAAAATTGTTTAATGCACGAAGTATAGATAGTGGGATTGATCGTTTATACAAATTTTATAGGGTTTGCATTTAGAAAATCAACAATTTGCTCAAATCCTTTACTTTCAGCGGGTTTAGACAAAAACGCGACCAAATTATGAGTATCAGCAAACTGTAGGGTCGTCATTGTGTTGGGTTTTGATGATAAATGATGAAATTGAGTTAGGGTTTATGATTAGAGAGTATATGATTGATTAAAATGATTAATGAGTCGATTGAGACCCTTAATCGATGTATTTTGAAAATTCCTCAACAGGCATTTAACGATTTACCTGCCGTTGTAAGTTATGCTAGACAGCATTAACTTTCAACAGCCAGTAGTATAGTTTATGACCTTAGCAGCATTAACTTTCAACAGCAGTAGTAAGTTTATGACTAACAACATTAACTTTCAACATCAGTGTAACGGGTTATGTCTTGCAGCAGCATTAATTTTCAACAACAGTAGTAAGTTATGCCTAGCAGAATTAACTTTCAACAGCAGTAGTAAGTTTATGTCTATCAGCATTAACTTTGAGTTTCCAGCATTACTCAATTCCAATTCCATACACTCGTTTATGTATATATTTAACTCTATTTCTGTTTTTCAACACACAAACTTCGCTCAATTCTTTTTTCTCACAATCACTCTGTTTGTTTTTAATTCACAACAGTCTCTTTCTATTGTTATTCTCACAAAATTCTCTCTAATTTCCTTTGACTCACCATCACTCTTTCTGTTTTACACATCTCTTCTTTCTATTTTTATTTCACCAACTTCTCTCAATTTTTTTCTCCACAATTTTCACAATGTTAATTATACCATCAGATTAAGTAATAACTAAAAGCATTAAACTTTGACAGTATTAAAGTATAACTAGCATCACTAATTATACATTAACAAACATAAAATTTAATGACATGAATAAAGTACTATTCATACAAAACTCTACAATAAACATAAAGAGGTTAAAAGATTTTAAGGATTTAGATTCTAATACTAGGCAATCAAATATTGAAACCTACTTAATTCAAAAGCTTTTGTAAGTAAATATGATACATTCTTGTCAGTATGATTTTAACCATATGGAATCACTTCTTTCATTGCAACTCCCTAATAAGTGATGTCTAATCTCTATATGCTTTATTTTTGAATGAAAAACAAGATTTTTAATTATGCAAATAGTACTATTATTATCAATAAAGATTTTGGTATGCAAGAAATTGTACCCATAATCAAGTAATTGATTCTAAATCCAAAGCTCTTGTCCACAGCAACTTGAAGCAGCCACATATTCAGCTTCTGTTGTGGAATTTGTAACCACAGTCTGTTTTTTGCATTGCCATGATATTAATCTACTTCCAAGAAATTGACAACCTCCTATTGTAGACTTCCTATCTAAGCTTGTTCCAGCATAATCACTATCAGTGTATGCTACCAAATTAAAAGAGAATCTTTTGGATACCAAAGGCCTAATTTTGGTTGACCTTTTAAGTACCTAAAGATCCTTTTTACAGCATGAAGATGTGAAACCTTTGGGTTTTTTTTTTTTTTTTTTTTTTTTTTTTTTTTTTTTTTATTTTGTACTTGGTATCTTGCACGGATAACTGCAAATCATAATATCAGGTCTTGAAGAATAAGTTTACATAATGAACCCAATCATTGATCTATATAAATGAACATCCACTTTTTCACCATCTTCATCCTTGAGCAAAAGCTTTTGAGTTTCCATAGGTGTGCTTGCTGTCTTGACATCAGTAAAACCAAATTTCTTCAAAATCTCAGTCACATACTTGTCTTGACTGATAAAAATCCCATCCTCCTTCTGCTTTACTTGCAGTTCTAATAAGAATGTGAGTTCGCCCATAGAACTCATCTGAAACTTCTTATGCATCATCTTCTTAAACTCAGTGCATAATGACTTCTTTGTAGAGCCAAATATGATATCATCTACATATACTTGAACTAACGAATTTCACTTTGTCCCTTCAGATAAACAAAAAGTCTTGTTATCTTTCTTCTCTAAAACACCATGTCTAACAATTAAGTTAATAAGGTTTCATACCAAGCTCTAGTGCTTGATGTAGACTATAAGTGCCTTTTCTACTTTGTTATACTATGTTAGGGCAAAGTCTAGATCTTCAAATCCTGGTGGTTGACAAACCATAGACTTCATTCTTCAATTCTTTACATAAGATAAGAACTCTTGACATCCATTCTGGTATACACAAGTCTTTTAATTAGAGGCATAGGCTAAAAACAGCCTAATTGCTCTATTCTTGCAACAGGGGCAAAAAATTCATCATAGTCTATTCCTTCTTCTTGTGTGTCCTTGAGAAAACCAATCTTGCTTTATTTTTTAATCATAAATCCTCTTTTATCCTTTTTTTCCTGAAGACAATTAGTGCCTTAGGCCTTTCACTATTTGGAAATCCACAAGGTCCCAACTTTTGTAATTTAAATTGTAGAGATAATCCTGCATGTGCTTCTATCCAGCTTGTGTTCCTGCAATGCTTGGATACCTTCTCTTGGTTCTACTTGTGAATTAGAGTAGGGTTAAAAGCAATTTTCGAACGTCTTTATGGTTTTGTCTTTGCTCTGAACTTGAACTAAAAAACCATGTTGTCCATATTCTTTGCCATTCTTCTTGTTTGAGGTGTTGAATTCAAGTCTCTATTAATTTGTTAAACTGGATGATCTTTGGTACTCTTGTAGTTAGGAATAGGACTTGACTTGGATTGTTGTATCAATTTATCGCCATGTCAGCCTACGCCTCATTATCCTTGATCATCACTTGAGAGGTCTAATATGATTAATCTTCTCAAAGCAGCTTATTTGGATCATCTGGAAAGTTAAATGCTTGTTTTTTCACCAAAAACAAACATAACTTCATTTATGCTAGAGCATTAACTTTGTTAGTGGTGTTAACATATCATCCTTTCTCTGGATCAATACTGTTACTATCTTTTCATGATCTTCAATAACCTCTTCTTATCATTACCTGAGGTTTGGATCTATCATCTTGAGAACTCTTTGAACTTTGAGAGAATGGTGAATCAGCAGTCCACAATGGTAGCAGAATGTAATCTTTGCCAGGTACTGTCTCCATTCTAGCTTTACCTGCATCATCACATGCTTTTGTACCTGCATTACCATTAGACTGATTTCCTGCAACAACTGGCTTATAATTCATTGACTTTGTTAGTGCATCAATATCAAAAAGCCAATTTGGTCCACTTCCTGCAATATTAGGTGTATTTCTCACTAACTGGACAAGCATTGTTCTCTTTAACTATCTAGTTCTACTGTTGATACTCTAAATGCTTTAAATATTGTTGAGTAACTAACAAAGAATCCTTCATCTGCCCTTACCATCAATTTGCCTAAGTGATCTTGTATTAAAGAATTGTAACAGACACCCAAATTGGTCTCATAAAGTCTAAAGCTGGTTTTCTAACCAGAAAAAAAGGTCATAAGGGGTATATGTTATGAGGCGTAGTTAATTATACCCTATTTTGCACATAGGCAAGCACGTATTAAACTACTTCAGCTAAAAGTAGCTAGGTAGCTTAGAAATCAGACTAGCATTGTCCTTTGACGCACTTATTTGTGTTTTTTTTTTTCCTCTCCGCTACTCCTATTTGTTAAGGAGTTCTAGCTTCACTAAATTCTCTCTTAATACCTTTTGTTCACAAATCTGTTCATTAACTCCATTATTCTTGAACTTAGTTTCATTGTACACCTAATTACTATAACCCTTTGATCTATTAGATTTTCTACTCTTAGTTATAAAGGACTTAAGTATGCCACTAGTCTCATCTTTAGTAGCTAGAAAGAAAACCCAACTAAACCTACTTAATCATTCTGTGACAACTAGGCAATACATCTTTTTCATTAAGCTTTTTACAAATGTTGGACCAAACATATTCCATGTGCAAAATATGTAAAGGTTGGCTGATTGATATTACTATTTTGGACTTACAAAAGCTTCTATGTTGCTTTCCCTTTGACAAGCAACACTGGTTTGATTATTTCAAAAAGTTTTAAAAGTAACCCTCTTAAAGATTTCTCTTAACTAGTTTATTCATAGTTTTGAAATTTATGTGTCCCAAGCCCCCCTCCTTTTGCAAAGTTTAGATTCATCAGATGTGCTTTTGCAAAGAGACAAGTTATACCTCCATTAGGAATAATATTATTTAAATCAACACTATACATATTGTTCTTTCTAGGAACTTTAAGTAAAACTTGACTTTCATCAGTTAACTTAAAGTTTGGAGATAAAACAATACATTCAGTGTCATTAAAGAGAACACTATTCTTTTTGTCACACATTTGTGAGACACTAAAGAGGTTAAAATTTAACACTTTTACAAACACACATTCTCAAAATCTAAATTACCAGTTTTGATTATACCTCTGCCTGTGATTTTCCCTCCTTTAGGGTTACCTCCAAAGGCAACATATCATCCATTAATTTCTTCATAGTCTGTAAGATAGGACATGTTCCATGTCATGTGCCTTGAGCATCCACTATCAATCACTCCTTGATCCTGTAAATCCATTTGTGGATTGCCCTCCACATTAGATAAGAAAGTCAGCTTCTTTTGGGACCTAAGCCATCACTGATTGGATCTTTTTTACCTTGTGCATCAACACAATCAAAATTTTTTCAAGGTGATTGTGCATGTTGTGTTTAGAAAACTGGTCTAAAAACCTTTAGTCTTTGGTTTCTAAACCCAACAAGCTGAGGCCTTACATCTTTTACACATTATTTCCCTTAACAACATAACTAATTGCTTTTGGCCTAGCAGCATTAACTACTGCTTTTGGCTTAGCAGTATTAACATTTTTATCCTTAACGGTATTAACCCTCTGATTAAAATTATTGTTTTTAAATGTTGTATTCTTGTGAATGGACCTCTTAATAGTTGAATGTGCTATTTTAGAAAGATGTGACATTGATCTAGCAGCATTTACTGTTGTTTTTGTGTGAGCAACATTAACTTGTCTAGCAGTATTAACTGATACTAAGCCAGACTTTATTAGTACTGCTCTTGGAACCATGTTCTTTTTAGGGCAGGGGTGAGTCTTTTGACAAATTTCTATGATTCACCCTTTAGCATCCTTTTTCTTACCAACATTTTTTTTTTTTTCTTCCAAACAGTTTTATATTTGAAACTATTTTTGATCACCTTTTTACATTTACTGACAAGTGATCAAAGCTTCCACATACATAACAAGCTTTATTAAAACATTCAAAATTATTCCTAATCTTTGAGACATCATATTATTCTAGTTTCTTTGATTGCCTCTAGGAGTATGAGTGTTTTGCCTAAGTTCTTCAACATGTTTAGCAGTTTTCCTAGCAGTTTTTCCTTTAGGTTTAACAAATTCTATCTTAGCAAAACTAGGCTTAAATGTTTTCTTTTTAATCTTAGCCTGAGGCACATCATCATCCTCTGATCAAAAACACCCCAATCATCAATAAAATTGGAGCACCATCTATTCTTCTAAACTACTTTACGGCTGTTGCTTCACTAGCCTTAGCTTTCATTGTCTCAACTACAGGCTTATATATATAGGGCTACTTGTTAAACTCTTCTAAACCAGATAATGACAAATCAGGTTTTGGAGGCATAAAGTTTCTTGTATAGGGAGGTAGAACAACATTATACCCTAAACCTATTTTGCACTTATCAACTATCTGACAATCTATTAATTTGCTTAAGTTTTTAGATGAATACTCAAAATTTTCTACTGTTAGCTAAATTTCATCTTTTTGTTTTTGAGCCAGTTCTAACTTCCTTCTAAGCTCTGTAATGGCTACTTATCTTAAATGAATATCACATTTTAAGACCTTGATATCTTCCTCATAAACAGACTCATTTTTCTTATAGACTAGAAGTCTTGCTTTTACAGACTTTAAACTTGTTTTATAAGCAATAGCATTTAACTTAGATGTCCTTAAGTCTTTTAACAGTTGTTCATTTTGTTCTTTAAGAATTTTAACATTTTACAAACAAGATGATGAACAGTTGTGAATTCAGTAGATAACATTAGAGTTACGACAATTTAGAAGAGTAAGCCATAAGCGCAAAGTTAGTGGGACCTTCTTCTGCTTGATCACTCCAATCATAACCAGAACCATCACAAGACACCAAAGCATTAGAAGTAGTTATCTCCACTGGCACAACTCTTCTTGTGTTCTCCCCATTCTTGTTTTCTTGGTTCCTTGGAGACCTGCACTCCCTTGCAAAGTTTCCCCTTTTGTGGCAGTTGTAACACTCTACCTTGGACTTATCAAACCAAATGGTTCATTACCATTAACAGTAGCTTCTTATAGTGTTCTGCAAGAATATCCTTGCCCTTATTTTTAGCACTTAGCTCTACACCTCAAGTTATCTCTTCTAAATCATAGGATGGAATTTGGTTACAAGTAACTCATGTCAAGTTCTGGACTATTTGGTTGACTTGACAATGAAAGCACGATAACAACATTCACTCAAGTTATCAATTGTTGTTGAGTTAACAGCAGGTAGCTTGAGTGCTAGCAGGTGTGCACCATGAGTAGTATTACTGCTCCATTGTTACTGCTAGTGCTGTTTGAGGACTCAAAGGCCTCAGTTTTGTGTGTTTGTGTTGAGCTTGATGTGTCCTTTGACCTCTGGTTCATAGATCTTCAGGTTGTAAATATCATCCAAGCTTAATGTATCTATCTCAGGCTTGTTCCTCCACACAATGGTATGTGTGTTCCATTCTTTTCCCTTTCAGTGACAGACTTATAAAACTTTTGATTTCAAATTTCTTGTGAGATACTTTCACCATGAATCTCCAACTGACTAATAAGCTTTTGAAGCCTATCAAAGGTTTGATCTAACACCTCTGAGCTAGATGCAGTAAAATTTTCATACTATTGCTTTAGAAGATTCTTCTGAGTCTTTTTAGTAGCAGCATTCCCTCCAAACCTCTTCTCAATAGCCTGCAGCAATGACTTGGCATCTTTGATGGAGTTAAACTTCAATTGATGTTCATTAGGGATGCCCTATATAAAGTGCTTTTTGCTTCTTTCTAACCCCTTCTTTGTGGCCTTTTTCTTCAGCTGTTGTAGGAACAAATTGTAGTCTCAACAAACTTTCACAACTTTTGTTATTGGCGGTGCATTTACCATTCTCTATGACTTCACATAGAATAAATCAATCATTGGATGTTTGTTCATCCTCATCCGCCAAAGCTCATATTAACTTTGGTTTGGGGCATATGCACTTTTGATGCAGCCACCATTATGTACGAGTCTTGATCCATGTTTTTCTTAGCAAGTTTCTCAAAGCAAACAAGCTTGATACCACTTGTTAGATCCCAGTTAAATTTTAATGATCGAATTCATTAAGCTTGATTAGGTTTAGTTATGATAGATAAATCTACACAAACTTAGTAGAAACTTTGTTTTGTTAATACTAAAGATTATGCGGAATCAAACTCTTATATATAAGAAGAATTCTTCAATGAAATAGTAACACAAATGAATATAATTTCAACAATAAAAGCTCTAATATTATTATTACAAATAATACGAATACTCTCCTAGTATTAGGGTTACAAAACCTTGAAGCTATAACGATATCAAAACAAAAGATTTCTAGATATCAAACTCTATGCCCTAGGACCTCCTTTTATACACCAAGGAGTCCTAGTCGATTTACAATATATTCCTAAAACTTAGAATATTCTCAAAGATCTATTCTATAGATTACAACTCCTTATCTCAATAAGTAATCTTGATCTTAGCAATTTTATCTATTCAGCAGTTGCTAATCTTCAGCAGTTGTTACTTTGTACCAGCAGCATAAGTCTCTAAAGGCAGTAGTAACTATATACACTAGTAGCATTAAATTGTGTACAAGCTAGTTGTAATCTACTTAGAATTATTTTCTTTAATCTTCACCAACAATAATTTACTCTTCTTTTTTTTATTATTCTTTATATTTTTTTTTTTTTATTTTTTTTTTTTTTTTTTTTGTTTTTTTTTTTTTTTTTTTTTTTTTTTTTTTTTTTTTCTCTTTTTTTTTTTTTTTTTTATTTTTTTTTTTTTTTTTTTTTTTTTTTTTCTTTTTTTTTTTTTTATTTTTTTTTATTTTTTTTTTTTTTCTTTTTTTTCTTTATTTTTATTTTTTTTATTTTTTTTTTTTTTATATTTTTTTTTTAGCAGTACTAACTATACTAGTTAGTACTAAGTTTACCTAGCAGTGTAACTATGCTAGCAGGTACTAACATACTTAGCATAACTTTTTCATTTGAGATTAATGAACACGCACTAAGTTTTACTTAGCACGGTTACACAAACCTGCAGCAGTAACTTCTAAGATCATCATGAGTCTTTTAATCCACATGGCCCATTAGACCATTAACTACTTCGAGGCCATTATAAAAGGCCTAATTAATTAGCTAACTCTATCCGGCATAGATAACTTGTGATTGAGCTTAACGGATACTTTCGGGACCTTGACCAAGTTTGGCCAATGTTGACTATTAGAGTGACTAAGCCAATAACCCAATGAATCAATGTGAAAATATCTCATCAAACCTGTGTTAATCATAACCCAATCAAACTGGTATGGCAAATCATAAACAAGGCTAACATTCTCATCTAACATCAAATATCAGCTACTTTGTCTATCTTTGTTGATACTCTTAAGCAAATAAGATGGCTGAAGAGAATGTTCCCGCTCATGCTTTTACAAGATCTGACGAACAGATTCTTCCATTCAATGCATGGCTACCTGTTGGAAAGAGAAATCTTCTCTTGGATCTACAAAGATTGAAAAAGAATCCCATCTTTCGCATTTTAGTTGACATTCTCTGGGGAACCAAATAATTTTTAAGGGGCATTCATTGTATAGCAATAGTTCAATTTAATGTGATGCAACTTCGGTGCTGTTTGGGCATAAGCTAAGAGTCCGAGATAGCTCTCTATATTGTAATTTTTATATCTAGAATCATAGGATTACAAATATTGACCTATCTTTACCCTTTGATTGTGAGCATAGTTGAGCCATAGGTGACCTTGGTACCAACGAGTACGTTCTAATCAATTGGTAAGGACTCGGACAGTGGACTACTAGTATATAAATCGTTGTTAAGCAGTAAGTGGGTAAAGTCTCAATGAGCTAGGGTTTAGTAAGAGCACCATTAGTTAGATCCTAAGATAGATTATAATCAACATAAGGATGCTTTATGCGGATGCATATAATTATGACAGGATTAGCGTATCTAGGTCTTAGGAAGAAGTACCGCCTAAGTCTAGGAATGATATGCCCTTCGAGATAAGTCAATCATTGCACTATTATACAAACCTGTGATTTATCGGATTATTCATGGTTGATACGTTTTCCTTACATTTGTTCTCGACCGTTCCTCTATCGTTTGTTTGTCTTCTTGTATGTGTTTATTGCTTTACTTGTCATCAAAACCTTAGGTTAGATACACAAAACTGTGCTAGTCTCTCAGGCTGAAACCCCCCTTTTGCATTAGTTTTAGGTTTAACTTAGATAACTAAAATACTGATAGAATTAGGAATTAATGCTCTCGATCTTAGTGATCGACACCCCACTTACCAACGAAACTACTACCGACCGAGTACACTGCCCGTTTAAGTGTTGTTTTTAGGTATAGTCGGCATAAAATAAATAGTATAACTTGATACATAAAATACCTACTTATAACGACACATCACCTATCATCTTGTGCATCGTCCAGTCTCCTATAAATCTCGTTAGTATCCTGTCTGACAGTCATGACAAAATCTATCATCCGCTGACTCAGTCTTGCCACATCAGTAGATGTTGGTGTCCCCTGCATGTCCTCAACCATCTCATCCCAAGTATCTGTAATCCTATAACCTACCTCTTTCTTAAGGTCTCGCCTAATCTCATCAAAGTGCCAACAAATCCATAGTCTTCTCTAAAGCCTCTAGTAGGTCTAGCAGTGGGAGCAGATGAACTCTCACTGACCTCAAATCTCAGACCTAGAGCGATACACAACCTCTTCTGAGGCAGTAATGTAACCTCGGTAACACCTGCTCTACAGTCAGTAGAGTGAAGAAGCAAAGGTGGTAATGGAGTAGGTAATGGTATAGGTAGAAGTGGTGGTGTCCCTGATGGTGGTGTCTCTAATGGTAGTATCCTTGATCGAGGTGCTAAGATGTAAGTGGATGGTGCAGCAGCTCTCATCATGGCTACAGATTCCCTGGTATGTAGAAGTATAATAGGTGATGGTAGTGGTAGTAGATGGGAAGTAGATGGTGACTCGGCTCTCAACCAGATCATAGGAGCTCTATATCCCAAAGGATAAGTATGACTAGCAGGTTGTGGTGGAGGTGATATAGGTAAAGGTGGTGATACTGGTAGTGGTAGAGAATGTATCTATGGAAGTGGTAATGACCATGCGGAGAGTGGTGATGGTGGTGGAGTAGGTATATCCAGAAGTCTGGCAACCTCTGTCTCTGAAGGAAGTGATATACGTGTCTGAGCTCGGATAGATATCCTAGCCGTAACATGGTGTACAGGTGGTGGGATAGAGTTGGATGGAGGTAGGTGCTCCTCCTCCTCCTCCTTGTCCTCGTCCTCCTCCTCCTTATCATCCTCGTTCTCCTTCTTATCATCAGCATCATCTCCAGAGGACTCTTCCTCCTCCTCCTCCTTACCATCATCTCTGTTAGTGGGATAATCAGCTGGATCCTCCTCAGGATCCTTGTTATCCTCCTCTGAATCCTCTTCGAGATCAGACTTAGTAATGTAACCTGGTGAATCAGCAGTAGGTGAGATAGCAGCAGGCAGTGGCTGCTCCTCAGCTGGAAGCACATCATCCTCTGGTGGTATAAACTCTGGGTATGCTGTCTCTGGTACATATGTTACATAGACAGGAAAAGGTGGGTGCTCAGGACCCGGCACATAATCAAGAGATAGTGGAGCCTGAATACCGGCCTCCACATAAGGGTCCTCTAGTATCATGGGCAGTCCATCGACTCCCGGAGATCCTATGTCTGACAGATCCTCGAACGGACTAGATACCTCCATGTAAGTAACTGTGGAATCCTCTGAATCTGACATGACAAAATCTGAAAATCAAAAGTAGCTTATATAAGTATTAATATAAGACTCTTATCGTAATATACATAGTATTTTATAACATGTATATCAATCATGAATGCCTCTAGTCTAACCAACTAATGCAACACTAGTGTATGTATGTCTTGTGAAAACCCCTTTTGTATGAATGCAATGTTTGAAAAATGGTTATAGTCCAGCAAAAACATTTGACCTGGTTCTCTATAACCTTGGCTCTTGATACCAATCTGTAACACCCCTAAATTGGGTCGCAGCGGAATATTGGTCTGGGGGTGGTACTTCATAGATCAATAGCAGAAGATATATATAATAACGACCATTTAAAAGTCACTTAAAACTGATACATTGGATTTAACAAATTGTTTGTTACAAAAGCCCAAAGCTTCATATGTTCGATGTTCAAAATACAAAGATTCTAGTCTAACAAATGTTTCCCCAAAATGTAATGCAACCAAATCTTTTATGGATATGACTTCTAAAATAACGACCACCAATGTATCCCTTGTCTTGTACCTCATTGATCTCCTGATAAAACATTACTTAAAACGTCAACAATAATATTGGTGAATTCATAGGTTTGTGATAAGTGTAAAATACACATATCTATTTATGCTTAAAATAACCCAATTAAACCCAAAACAGACCAAAAATGGCAAAAATATGCTTGTATTTGTGTTTTGTTTGTGCAGGTATGGATAAGTCAAGAATCATAAGAAAACGGTCAAAAACGAGCAAGCACGGACACGAGAATCAGAAGAGTACAAAGCCGAAGCCAGAAAACCCTAGCCATACCCTTTTATATCAACCACAAGGGCCAATCTTGCAACTTCCAAAAATTATTTATAACTTGAGAAAAGAAAGACAAGGACCAAATGTGCAAACTTCCCAAACTCCAACAGTTTTAACTGTCGAAAAAAGGAGCGGGAACCCCCTTTTACTATTCATCGTCTTCCCCGTTTTCACCCCATGGTAAAACAAAGGGCAAATGAAAATTAAAGGGTACGGAGGACAATTCCACGTCTCTCTTACTAGTGATGGCAGGATAAATCATCTTATCAAAGGATTCATTAACCTTGTCTCTCAAGAAGAGCACGTCAACAATGAAAGACGCACAAATTAATGTGGGTTTTTTGTAACTACAATACTCACAAAAGAGCAGCAAACGTACCATCAATGAATGACAACCTGCAATCCTCAGGTGTCCACTTCTTAATCAACGTCCACAATGAAGCTCAAATGATTGAAGATTGAGTGGCCAAGTTTGAAAATTGGAAGCAAGGCCTAAGAGGGTTTGGAAGCTTCAGCTGCACTATAGAATAAGCCGCATTCTCACACCAAGAGGACTTCTTTTTTATCTAGTTTTTGTAATTAGTTTTAAAATACGTGTTTTTATTAAAATGTAATTTTCCTTTCAAGTATTGTTAATCACTTCTTTACTTATTATAATTCAGTTTATAAGTATACTAAACACGTTTCTAAGCTCTCATTTAAAGTCATAAGCTCTCTTAATAAACTAAGTTGTCTCAATAAGCTAATATCAAGCTCTTTCAGTCTATAAGCTGAAATAGAGCTGTTTGAATTCAGTTTTAATCTTATCTAAACCTTAAATCAGTTTAATCTTACATGGATCTTATTGTATTTGAGCTTTTGGAAGGGGATCTTACCTTGGAAGAAATCCCAAGGACTTTTACTCTAGCTTATTACTAAGCTAGAGAGCTTGTAGCTGCCTTAATTGGTACCTTTTGTTTAGCTAAAGGATTAAGTAAGTTTCTCTTTTCATTTTTCTCTAATTTCAGTTTTTATTGCTTAGTTTTTGCTTATATGCTTAATATTGTTTATTTGCTTATTCTCTTTGCTTTGTAATGTTTAAATGTCTCTTTTAGTGGTATTTAGTTGTTTGTTTTCATCTGTTTTTGCTTAAGTAGTTATAGATCTTTAGCTATCAAATTCTGTCATAAAAACTCATAAAATCCAAAAATATTAGTTTAAATAGTTTAGATCTTAGATTAAGGCTTATTCAGTTGTTTAATCATGATTGTTAAGTTTGTTTATGCTAGTTTTTTATCTGGTATTTAGTACTTTTCCATTAATTTCCTCTTACAAGTTTTTCTAAACCAGTCAAAATGTGTTAAGTGGTGTTTGTTTAGTGCATCTCAAAATTGCACACTACAGTACTAACCAAAGTTAGTACAGCTGAACCTTTAACACTACCAGTACTACTAAAAAGTTAGTACTGCCTTCACAAGTTAGTACTGTTAGCTTTAATTTCAGTAGGATTAAGTTCAGCTTTAGCTTATTAAGAATTTAGTTTTAGTTTTCATTATTTAGCTTATTTCATTGCTTATTTTCAAAAAGTCAAATTGCATCAGCAGTACTTTCAAAAGTACTGCTGAATTTTCACACTAGCAGTACTAACCTCAGTTAGTACTGCTGTGTTCTCAGCTTAATTTAGATAAGTAATTTTAAGATTTAGGTTATCAAATTTAGTAGGACTTGAGTTTTAATATAGCTTAATTTGGTTTAAGTCTTAATTTGAAATTTCTAGCTCATTTACTTAGTTTAATTCAGCTGTCAAAAGTCATAAAAACCTGAAAATTCCCAAAGAACTAGAACTTTAAGGAAGTCTAAATTTGTTAAAATTATTTTTTAAGTCTAGATTTTAAGCTTATTTAATGGAAAATAAGTCTTTATAAGTTGTCTTTCAAGTTTCAAAGTCTAGTCAGCTTATTTAGTTCTACATAGTTATTTGAAGTTTTGTTTCTTTTACTTTATTCCTAGTTCTGTTTTATTTCATGATCAATTTCAGTAGCTCAAAAGTAGTTTAAGCTTTAGTTTCTTTTCATTTATAGATTAAGCATATCATAAGCTCTTTAGAACTTCTTTCCTTTTTCATTTTGATCTAGTTTTGAGTTTTCTATAGCTTATTTTCTAAAACCAAGGGATAAGCCCTCCTTTCTGTAATCAGTTTAGAAATAAGCTCTTCCTGAGCTTATTTGAGATTTTCAGCCCTAGTAGCTTTTATTAATTTTATTCCCCTTAGTTTCTTTTACAAACTTTTCTTCCCTTTGAGTTTTTCATAAAAGCCCTTCAAAATTTCACCTTGAATTTGGGACTTAGTTTGTTGTCGGGGTATATTTCTTAGGGTAGGAAGTGTAACTTTTCGATTTTAATTGTTTTTCAGTTAGTCCCTCCGTTAGTTTGTTAGTTTCCCCGTTAGTTTCTTAGGTTTTTGCACCATTAGTCATTAGTTAAGTTTTTAATTAGGTTTATTAATTTTAATTAATATTAGGGTTAGATTTTAATTAGTTTAATTAATCTTTTATAAAAAAGTAAAAATTAGGGTTTTTAATTCTTTCCAAATCAAATATCTTTGCTTCATTCAAATCAGGATCCGAACCTAAACGTGGTTTCAATTTCACTAGTCATTGGGGATAACGACCCGGGTGATCATACTTGCCCGGTTAAATATACGTATTTTATATATATTATATATTATTTTTGTAAGTTTTGACTCTTCACCTTGGTTAAAGGTGATTAGTTGGAATTTATCTAAGTATTATTATAGTTATATATTTTAAATGTATGTAAAACTGCAATCAGTTTTTGGCGCCGTTGCCGGGGAATAGTGTTTACGATTCCTAAGTTTTGTGTTTGTTGATTTGGTTTGAAGATCCTTTCGTCCTCGAAAGTTTCATTTTTTTTTTCAAAAGTAAAAAAAAAGTAAAAAAATATTTTCCTTTTCTTCTTAGTATAAGTAAAAGAAAAAAAATAGAAAAAATCAAAAACATAAAAAAATTGTCCTTTAAAGAAGAAAATAAAATAAACAAAGTTGGTAATCGAACACCAACATATAATATCTTCTATTGAGATATTATCATTTCAATTTCCGGTGAACTTTTTGGTTCCCAAATCGAACTAAAGATTTAACACTTGCCTTTTGTGTCACTACCAAGTACGGCTCACCTTGAAAAGCAATTTTCAAGAGCTACCGTGAAG
>BQNB010098829.1:0-17506 GCA_026074375.1 Tanacetum coccineum
AATCCTGTTGTGGCTGCACGTGTATGGTCGCTTACTTCTGAAGATTTCATATTAACTCCAAATAGTAAGTTGCATGCCTGCTATATTTCAAGGTTCTTGTTAGTCATGATAAATTATGTGACATGGGACCGAAGACCATAGATAATTAGCATTTGTAAGTTGCATGCCTGCTATATTTCAAGGTTCTTCTTAAAAAGTTTTTAATGGAGGTTTGTATGGAAATTGGAACATTACAAACTTATCACCTCCGCTGCATGTTTCAACTGCTAAATTTACTTTTCCGTTCATATCAATGTCCCATAAAGGTGCAAGATCAGTTTGAAGTTTGAACCACAAGGTCATCGTCTAGAAAGACTACCTTGTCTATACTAAGAAACATCTATATAAACAAGCATCCACATGGCGGGTTCGGCAATGAGTTTGAGTTGAAGCTAGTCACTTTCTTATACATGTTGAAACGGACGAGATCAGGTTGCGTTGACCCGTAAACATTTTGTCGTCCATTTTTAAATACATTTTCGAGTAAATTACATAAATCGTCCTTAAAGTTTGGCCAAATTGCTTGTTTCGTCCCAAACGTTACAAAAGTGCAAGAATCGTCCTTGTGGGAAAACCTTTGGTGCAAGTATCGTCCTTGTGAGGAAACCTTTCAGGAAACCTTTGATAACAAAGGTTTCCCTACAAGACGATTCTTGCACTTTCGTAACGTTTGGGACGAAACATGCAATTTGACCAAACTTCAGGGACGATTTATGCAATTTACTCTACATTTTCTTTGTTGATTGCGAATAGAAGAACCTGATGTGATCGGGGAACAAGTCATATAGCAAGAATACGTACCTTGTTTATGGTCAAGTTATTTAAATTTGATTTACGTGTTGAACCATTTTATCACTTTCTACGATTTGTTTGTATATGGATATGCATGAGTTAGTTGTGACTCCTTTTATAGTACAAATGGTTATCAATGCACATTTTGACTCCGTATAATTTGGCTTATGGACACTCCGTGAACCTCTATGTTACTTCTCAATAAACACTACAAAATTTGTGACATTTGGCACTATAGCAAGTGTGAGCAAAAGATATGAAAAAAGTAACTAAAAGCTATTTTGTCAACTCCCACTAAAAAAGAAAGAAAAAGTAATAAATGGATTACTAAAAGTTTATTCTTACATAATAATAAGTAAGTAAAAGGGTTAATTTTTTAGTGTCTTTTCTCTTTAGTAAACAAAATGTGTCAATCTCATTTACACCAAAGTCTATTTAAAATCTTTTAGCCACTTTTTTTTACAACTAAGAGTAAGCAAATGTAAACAAAAGAAATTTTTTAGCCACTTTCTTTTACAACTAAGAGTAAGAGGCTGTTTCTTTTTTTATCCTGTTTGGAAAAGTTGTCTTTTTCTATAATGGTTACGGGTTTGTAACAAATGTTAGTAAACAAATGTAGTTTCTTTTTTCTCCTTAATGAAAGATCAAAATATTGGTAAATGACCATTTTACCCACATATCTATATAGTAAAATTATATGAACATTCACTTTGTTAATTCCAAAACACTGATCCTTGATCTAAAACTTTTAATTTCAAAAAATTGAATCAAAAATCAAATTACTCAACCATACATCAACATTCGGGTTACAACATATATAAACCCCAATTCATCAATCATAAATGAACCCTAAAATTCTTTAAACCCAACTTATAACTCACAATCTCCAAACCAAAATCCCAATTCTTACCCTGCATCGCATCACATAACCATACATCAACTTCGGATTAAATCCTATATAAAACATTATTTCAAATGGGGTGTTCGGATCTAAGGCTTTTCAAAGAAAAATGAGCGGAGGGAAAAGGGTGGGACCGATCATGGAGGAGGTGGGGACGTGGAGGCAATGGTGGCGTGAAGGTGGAGGTAGACATGTGTGATTGGGTAGAGAAAACAATAATGTTTAAGTAAAAAATGGGGGAGAGATAATATGGGGTATAATAGACTTTTATGTTGAAATTGTGATCCTGGTTGGGAGAGGGTGGGTTTTTGGTACCCATCTACATCTAGGAAATCTATTTTTATTAAGCAAAAAAGAAACACAATTTTGAACCTTTGTGAATAAGGATTTGTTACTAGACATCCATTAAGCAAAAAATAAACACCCCCTAAGCAAAGCTAAGCTAAAGAAATCTTTTAGCCACTTTCTTTTACAACTAATAGTAAGCAAATGTAAGCAAAGGAAATCTTTTAGCCACTTTCTTTTACAACTAAGAGTAAGCAAATGTAAGCAAATGAAATATACCAAAATCATATTCAAAACAGAAATATTTTCCAGATTCTATATTATTAAAGAGAGGAAGTTAAACGATGGGGTTTCTTCTCATCACAGCATGAATTCTTGTCCCTTATCTAGTAAAGAAGGTGATTCCATTTTAGATGTTATGGAAGAAATAATTAAGGTTGGACAAACCATGGGCTATAATATGGAAGGTTGTGCGAAAAATATTGAGGATATCATCGGCCTACAAGGAGATTACGATGTTTTTAGATGAATTTTTTGTCCTTAAATGTTCAAGGTCTTGGTAACAAGACCAAAAAGGGGTGGATTAAGGAGTTATGTCATAAACATAGGATTAATTTTCTCGCTATTCAAGAAACTAAGTTGGAGTCGATTGATTTATTTTCCATCAAGTCTTTATGGGGAAACTTAAACTTCGACCATGTTGTTGGCCCTTCAGTCGGGTTTTCTGGTGGTATTCTCTGTGTTTGGGATTCATGTGTATTCATCAAAGATCATGTTTCGAAATCTGATTATTTTGTGGCTATTATGGGCACTTGGGTTCCCACTTCTACTAAGCTCCTAATTATTTCCGTTTACGCTCCTCAAGAGCTAACTGAAAAACGTGATCTTTGGAATTATCTTCGTTCTCTTATTGATAGGTGGGATGGTGAAACTGTGATCATGGGAGATTTCAATGAAGTTCGTTATGAGCATGAGAGGTTCGGCTCTACCTTCAATAGTCAAGGAGCTAACGCTTTTAACAATTTCATTTCTTTGGCAGGTTTAATTGATCTCCCCCTCGAAGGTTACACTTTTACTTGGGCTCATAAATCGGCATCCAAAATGAGCAAACTCGATAGGTTTCTCTTATCGGAAGGCTTATTTTTGTCTTTTCCGCATTTATCGGCGTTATGTTTGGATAGGCATTTATCCGATCATCGGCCAATTCTTTTGAAGGAAAATTCTTATGATTTTGGTCCGACTCCTTTCCGCATTTTTCATTCGTGGTTCTCTATGGAAGGCTTTGACTCCTTTGTAGAATCAACATGGAAGTCCATGCATGTCACTGATTCGAATGGCCTGGTCAGAATGAAGAAGAAACTTCAACTTCTTAAAAGTGCTATCAAAGTTTGGATTAAAGAGACTAAAGCTCGTTCTTATGAGAAGAAAATCAACATTCTTCAAAACCTTTCGGAAGCCGACAAATCTATTGACCGAGGTTTGGGCAATGAAGAAATTATTCTTAAACGAACCAAACTCTTAAAGGAACTTCAGGAGCTTAATTATTTGGACGCATCGGAGATCTCTCAAAAAGCTAAGGTTCGTTGGTCCATTGAAGGTGACGAAAATACTAAATATTTTCATGGAATTCTTAATAAAAAGAGATCTCAACTTGCTATTCGTGGCACTCTAGTCAACGGTGAATGGATTTCTAATCCTGTTGGTGTTAAACGAGAATTTTACTCCCACTTCAAGAATCAATTTTCGCCTTCTTATACTCCTCGTCTAAGTTTCGATTTCGTTTTCCCTAATCGTCTATCCACTGATCAAGTTGAAGATTTAGAGCGCTTGGTTACTTATGACGAAGTGAAAAGGGCTGTTTGGGATTGCGGCGCCAACAAATCACCGGGGCCAGACGGGTTTACGTTTGAATTCTTCCGTAAATTTTGGAAGACTCTTGATCAAGATGTTTTTCAAGCGGTTTCAGATTTCTTCGAGAATGGACACATTCCTCGTGGATGTAATGCTTCTTTTATAGCGCTTATTCCTAAAATCCATGATGCGAAAATCGTTAAAGACTTTCGGCCTATAAGTCTTATTGGGAGCATTTACAAAATTATTACTAAGATTTTAGCTAATAGACTTTGCAATGTCTTGCCTTGTCTTATTAGTGAAGTTCAATCGGCTTTTGTTTCTAATCGCAACATTTTGGATGGTCCGTTCATTCTCGATGAGTTGTTACAGTGGTGCAAACATAAAAGGAAAAGAGCTATGATTTTTAAGGTCGATTTTGAAAAAGCTTTTGACTCGGTGAAATGGGACTACTTGATCGATACTCTTAGGGCTTTCGGCTTTGGTCAAAAATGGTGCTCTTGGATTAATGGTTGCTTTGAAACTGCCACGGGTTCGGTTCTAGTCAACGGTAGCCCTACATCGGAATTTCAATTCCATAGAGGATTAAAACAAGGAGATCCTATCTCCCCATTCCTTTTTATTTTGATCATGGAAACCCTTCACCTATCTTTTAAAAGAGTTATCGAAGCTAATCTCTTCAAAGGTATCTCGATTAATGCTTCTTTTTCGATATCTCATCTTTTTTACGCAGATGACGTGGTCTTTATCGGTGAATGGAATAGTTCGAACATTAAAACTGTTGCTAAAGTTTTAAATTGCTTCTATTTAGCCTCCGGTCTTAAGATTAATTTTCACAAGAGTAAATTGATGGGAGTTGGTGTTAATTCGAATGAAGTTGAATCAGTAGCGAATCTGGTTGGTTGTTCCACTTTTTCATCTCCTTTCAAATATCTAGGTGTCATTGTTGGTGATAATATGTCGAGACTTAAACCATGGGAAGATGTCATCTCTAAAGTTTCTAATCGCCTCTCTAATTGGAAACTTAAAACCCTTTCGATAGCGGGTCGGTTAACTCTCATTAAGTCGGTCATCTCTTCGATACCGCTTTATCATATGTCCATTTTTAAGGCTCCCATGGGCGTATTAAATAAGCTGGAGTCCATACTCAGGAATTTCTTTAATGGAATCGATGGCATGGACAAAAAAATTTCATGAATTGGATGGGACAAGATCTTAGCTTCTAAGAAAAATGGTGGTCTCGGAGTTTCTAGTCTTTATGCTACGAATCGAGCTCTCTTTTTTAAATGGATTTGGCGCTTTTTTTCTCAAGATTCTTCTTAGTGGTCTCGTTTCATTCAAGCTATGCATGGCAATCATGGGGCCCTTTCTTCTTGCGTCACGTCATTCGTGAGATGCATGCTCTTAATTCTAAAGGTATCGACCTTATGCAATTCTTGAAGAAAAAGTTGTGTAATGACGAGAACACTTCTTTTTGGGATGACAAATGGCATGACGATGGTCCTTTCGAATCCTTATATCCGAGGTTGCATGCTCTTGAGACATGCAAATCTATTAGCGTCGCTTCTAAGTTGAGTCAACCATCTTTGATACACTCTTTTCGAAGACCTCCTAGGGGAGGGGTTGAAGAAGAACAGTTTTCTTTGTTTGGCTCTCGAACTACTGGCATCTCTCTTCCTAATATGTGTGATCGGTGGTTTTGGTCTCTCGAATCCTCTGGTGACTTTTCGGTCAAGTCTACTCGTATTTGCATAGACGACAACATCTCTCCTAAAAATGATGTTCCTACTAGATGGGTTAAGATTATCCCTATCAAGGTGAATATTCACGCTTGGAAAGTTTTCTTGGACAAGATCCCTACTAGGCTCAACCTTTCGCTAGAGGGATGGACAGTTCCTTCGATTCTATTGCTCTTTGTAACTCGGTACGGCGGAATCTACATCTCACATTTTCTTCTCTTGTCCTTTATCTCGACAAGTTTGGAACAAATTCTTGCGATGGAGTGGGAGATGGATTCTATTTCTTTTGATAGATACGAAGATTGGCTTAGTATGCTCAACAACACCCGTTTTCCTAAACAGTTAAGAGTTTCTTGAAGGCATTTGTCTACATCAAGTGTGGCTTATTGGTCGCTTATAGAAAACCATAGTTTTGTTCGAATCCAAGCAGCCTAGGCAGATCTCCTTTACCGACGTCATGTTCAATGCTTGTCCTATTTTGTGGATTACTAATCGTTTAAGTTTAAAATCAATTGGGTTAGTTGGCTTAAGAACCCTAATTGTCTTATTTTGTAATTTTTTCTAGCTCCTTGCTAGTTTTTTTAATAAAATTTGCCGTTAAAAAAAAAAGTAAAAGCTGAAAGAAAATATTAAGGAAGTGTTTCTTTAATGATGTAAAACCGATGTGAGAAGAAAAAACAAAAAACAAAGCTGAGTTTTAAAGTGTATTTATTCAAGTTACACTTTACAACTTAGCTCACTTGTACATATACAAGCATTTGTTTTACTTTTGTTCCGATGTGGGATTACATACCTATGAAAGAAATAACATTATTACCAAGACGATAAACATGATATGATCCTAACATCTATAGAACTTAAGTATATACAATGTATGAAAAGTTGAGTAAGCACAAACTTCCATCGCGCGAATCCGTTACAAGACATATAATTATCAAAAGAGAAACACCAATTTACGTATATAACCATTACAACCAAGAATTTTAACCACCTAAGCTTTTGAAAGAGGAAGGTGTAGTGAGGGTACACTTTTGGAACAAAGTTTTTGTTGAGTTGCTTGTATGCTAAACAATTAAAAAACAAGAAAGAAAAAAAAGATATCTTTCTTTTCCTTTTTTTCCTACCCCATTTGTTGCAAAGGTAACCCAAAGGCGAATATAAAATTGGAAGCCTAAAAATATTATTGGTCGCCACTTTATGCTTTTGACAGCTTGCCATATACAATTTCTTAGTAATCATTGAGCCCAAATATATTTGTTTTATAGATTGATTACTTCATACCTAACATCATCAATGTGGCAAACTTTTTATTAGTCAACTGTGATTGATGATTTGTATTAATCATATCTATGATTTGTTAGTTTCGCGACTAAGTACGTTATTAAAACGTTTTCATAAATAAGTTGCAGAAAAGACAATGCAGACAAGCAAGACATATACTCGTAAAAGATTAAAACATAAAGTTAGCTAATTACATTTTTGTAGTTGTAAAAGAATTATCGTTTTATAAGTAAATATAAAATTAGACATAAATCTACTTCGAAGTTCTACTTTTTGATACCTATTGATAGTTTGATACGGGTGAGAATGTGAGATGTGCATATGGTGTGAACCGAAGACATTATCCCCATTCGGTGTCATAATTTAAATATTTTCGCGGTGTAAAGTTTTACTCGTCTATAAATAAGTTGATGACAATGAATTCAGCTTTACATACATTTGAAAAGTAACATAGCTTAAAACAAGAATGGAAAACATATACTAAAACCAAATAAACCTATTTTGTTTCATAACCACTACAACAAATTGGTCACTTGTTCACACTTTTTTCTTCGCACTTTTTAAACCGTGAACTTTTTTTTGAACATATTCACACTTATGAGTGTGGAAAAATTATTCACACTTAAAAGTGTGAGGAGTTGTGTTAGAATCATATTGTTTCAAAATCTTTACTCCTAAAAGTGTGAACTTTTTTATAAATCTTCACACTTACAAGTGTGAAATTATTTGCTACAAAAAAACACCGCATTTTGACAACATACAAAACTAAACAAAACTAAGTGTGACTTTTCAAATCCCGCACTACTAATAAAAGTGTGAACACGTGCCTTAATAAGTGTGAAAAGTTAACTATTTTGTTGTAGTTGTACAACTGGAGCATGTATTGTTAGAATATGGCAGAATTACTACTAAGAATATGAACAAAATTGAGGACGTGATAATCACTGTCCTTAAAGAATATTAGCCCTCACTATTTACGCTGGTGGGATTCGTGACTAATTTCTTCCCAGGATTCGACCTCAAAGATAGAACTTTATGCAGCGTACATAAGGTTCACATAAACATCAAATGTATGTATTTTTTTTTGTATTGAATTTTTATGAATAAAACATTAAAAATAAAGGCTTCTATTTATAGGATACTTGTGACTCTTTAATAAATTAAATAGACATATATTGTGTCATTTAACTTCTCGTCAAAAGGCATAACCAATCTGACGTTTGCAAAAGACATTCCTTTTATTAATGCTAAAGAGACACATCCCATTTATCAAATGACGTTTTCAAAGAAACGTTTCAAATCATCAATTTTATTCATTCAATATGACTTTTAAAAATAAACACGTTACTTTAATTCTCATTTAACATAATTAATTTAGTCAATACATTTAATTAATATTATTAACATAATGTACAAATAGAAAAGAGATACATATAATTAAATATATTCATAATATAATACATGTTTGTTTAATACCAATACATAAAATACATAATTGTTAATGAATAAAAACCCATAAGTTCCAACATGCATAATGCCATCAGTCATGATTGTAGGCGGCCAGTGGTCGCAAGTGGTCACCACTGAACCTTTTGGTGAAGCCTAGCAAAAACTGCTTGATCGTGGTTGGTGAAGCCTAAGACACAAAACTTTATTTTTAGTAGGATTGGTTTTGCCATCCAAAAAGGGGTTGCGGCGCAGCTTGTTTGTCGGTTGCCCGCCCTATCAATTAATTGTAAAACCGTTGATTAGATTGACAATTTATAATATAGGTTATATAAGGGCGGGGGGGGGGGGGGGGGGGGGGGGGGGGTGGGGTGGGGGGTATTGGGGGGGGGGGGGGAGTGCGTAGTGAATGTCGCATGTTAAAACTGGTGAACAAATATTCGAGAATATTGATGTGACGTTGAGCTGACACAAGTGATGATAATGGATTTTCCGAAACAAAAAAAAAATACGATCTTGGAGACCACCATTAAGCTAAGATACAATATCTTTAGCTCGTTAATATAGATTAGTCTATGCATTCCAACTCTCGAAGTTTGGATTAAAATCATAAGACCGAATGCTAGAAGTTGGCATAAATGTAAGCTACCGTATAAACACATTAAAATCACTATATAGGTATCCAAAATTGCTTAAAAACATTTATCTTGTGAAAATACCAATCAAACAAGCCTTAATAAGCAATCTTAAAACACAACAATCAGACTTTATAAAAAGCATAATTCGATAATCAGGTCAATGCCAAAAACCTCCTTGCTAATTCTTAGTCGAAGCTAATGATAATAATCCAGCTTATGAATAATAGTCATATGTAACTCAAACAAAAAATTTACTCTCATTATTGATTGAGATAGTAAAACTACAATTAATCCAAAAAAAAGTTGCATAAAAATAATATGAACCGAGATCATTCATTCTTTGTTTGTTCATCTCGGATCACAACATTCTTCTCTTCAACTATCAATAATTAAGCTGCAAAAAAAGTCAGAATTTACTAGTAAGAATTAAATATAAAAAAGTTTGATAACCAACAATGCTGACTTTTAAAAATAGCTCATATATGATCACAAAAAGTGACATAATAACATGAATGGGCTTTAGTTTTAAGTGATCATATCCTGAACTCTGGGGTGGTGGTGGGTTATAGTAATAAAAAGGAAAATAGGGTAATATCGGATTAGGTGGCAGGGGAGTTGGATATCCGTATCCGCCACCTCCACCACCGTCGTCAGAAGCTGGCGGTGGTGAGTAATATGGCAAATTTGGCACTGAGGGTGTGGTGGATTGTGGTGGTGGTGGTGTGTTTATGGTGTTGGTGTTGGTATTGTGACTGTGGTGAAGTGGTGGTGGACAGTAGTGTTGTCAGTGGAAGGTGTGGTGGTGAAGGTGGATGGTTGAGCATGGATTTTTTTCGCATTCGTTAGCACATGGTACAAGTTACTTGGAACATCGCATGTTGTGGGTCTGTTGTTAATAATATGTTATGATTAAGGTTGTGAAAAATAGAGAGAGTTTAGTCATGGTGTGTAATGTGGGATATGAAAAGTGAAGCAACAATGTGTAAGGTGGTGTATATATATGGGACTAAAGTTATGAAATTATTTGTGTTATGCGTTTGATATTACTAGTTGGATACCCGCGCATAGCGGCGGCTATAAAAATTGCTAACCCAATTCGTTCCGCAATTCCTACCCCTTAAGATATCATTTGTTTGGGTTATATCCCTTATCTTTTCCCGCACTATCATATTAACATCATTACTCAAAGCTTGTAATAAAGACTCACACCCTCTCTTACCCATCAAACATTGTCTTCAAAAGTATATATCTTTTACGAATCAAGTTTGTATTCAAATTAAAGTTACAGTTGTTAAAAAATTCAAAATAAACCGACTAAAAATGTGAAAAGCTAAAAATTTATAAAAATATATCAAAATGGATGTTGAATTAAAGATCACGAAATTTTAAAAAATACGGTGAAATTAAATCATAAAAATAAATAAATAGATAAAAAGATATGTCAAAATTGCAAAAAAAAAGTTGATTTTTTTAAATTAAGAAGTGACTCATGACACTACATGAAGTAATTTATCTAAATTAAGATGATGATCAAGATTGCACCTCCTTATCATAATTTTTGATGGACCACACATTGTAAATGCTTTATATAATAGTATAGATATACTTTCAACTTTCATGTATATTGGAATAGATTTTCACAATCTTGTATATATAATCTTGTAGTATATAGCAAGACTTAAGTATAAGTTTTGAGTTATAAAATGGTATAGATTACTTGAATACGGAGTATTTAGTAATCAAGTCATACCTTAATGATAATACGGTAGCGTACTCTTATTTGGGTTTTGCTATATTTCGATATTTACAAGTTGAAAAGATTCGACATTGTTGTATTTTAGGAGATCTTATTTTAGCTTGACTAATAAAAAGACGTTTTAATGGCATTTAATCACTTTTGAGACACAAATTCAAAGATCGACCAAATTACATTAACAAAGACGGCCAATTGAATTGTTACTCGACTCATTGGATGGTTTGTTTTGACCTATTTTTTTTTTTGAACGGCAACTTTATTAAAAGAAAACTAGCAAGTAGCTAGAATTACAAAAAAATTAAAAAAAGGTGTTGAATTCATACTATCACCAACTAATATAGTTTTTACCCCTAGCAATATACACCAAGAAAAGAACCATAACTAGTCTTCAAAATACCATCTTTTCGAATAATTTGAACCAGAGAAGAGGAGATGGTTTCTATATGAACCAATATCCACCAGGAAGAGTAAAACCTCCTTCCAGCACTTGTTTTTGAACTGGATATGAGAGCTGATCCAAATAACCAAGATAACCAAGTTGATACAATCAACAGGTTCCAAACCAAGTCCCCACCAATTACAAATAACCGAAACGAAGCAATATCTTTTGCCAAGTCGCAACAAAACAGCAAAATGATCGCGATTCTCGAGGGCCTCAACAACAAATAGGTACAAGAAATAGGGGAAACCTGAAATCCACGCCGATGCAAATTTAACCCGAGTAAGGGGGGGGGGGGGGGGGGGGGGGGAAGAACGTCCATAGAGATCTTCCACGCCAAAACATTAACCTTGATCTACTAGAATCGAGCTTTTGAAGATAACAATATTAAGAAGTTTATTTCTTTTTTTTTTTTTTTTGAACGGCGACTTTTATTAAGAAAAACTAGCAAGGAGCTAGAAATTACAAAGAAATAAGAGACGGGTTTTTATACCAATCGTCCCAGCTAAACAAAGTATTGCATCTATACCGACACCAGTAATAAGAACTACAAATAATCTCATCAAAAAACGTCTCCTTAGATTTGGGCTTGGCCTCGAACATCTTCTTATTACGAAAATTCCATAGAAGCCACCACATCACAAAATAAATACCTTGGAACATGCTTTTATTCTTCTTCGGCAGTTTTACATTATCGATCCAAGACCTCCATTCTCCGTAAGAGTTAATATCCATAAAAGGCACGTCCCACCACCGATTTATTAATTTAGAAATCTTCTTTGCCGTGTTACAAGCGAAGAACAAATGATCATTGGTTTCAATCCCGACATCACAATTCACACAAGATAGAGACTCAATATCTATACCACGTCTGGAAATGTTAAATCTAGTAGGTAAGGAGTTCGTCATTACCTTCCAAGCGAAGGTGTTCACTTTGTTGGGAACATATCGAATCCACCTAGTCTTTAGATCACCTTTCGGAAGTAATCGCGAATCTATCATGTTTCTTGACGAAGCCACGGTATAACCACCAGAATTGTTCAATGTCCAAGACCATGAATCAGGAGACTGAGTAAGCACCACAGGGTTAATCACTTTCGCTAACTCTTCAACTTGAGTGAGTTCCAGCCCTCCTCTCGGATGTCTACGAAACGAATGGTAAAGACTAGGATGCGCAAGTTTTTGACCTACTGTAATTTGTTTGCTGTTTTCGAGAGCATACGCTCTAGGGAATCTATTCTTAAGCTTGCCCCCATCACACCACACGTCATCCCAGAATAAAGTCGAAAGGCCATTCCCAAGTTTCTTCTTCATGAACAAAAGCAGGTTAATACCCTTTTCCTCAAGCCTCCTAACCTCTTTAATAATATTTATCCAACATGAATTAGCTCCTTTACCCGAAATCTCATCAATCTTTCCATTGGCTCCGTGTATAGCCTTGATAACACGAGACCAAAGCGTAGGCTCATGGGCTAAAAATCTCCAAACCCATTTAAATATCAATCCTCTATTAAGAGCATAAAGACTAAAAATACCTAGACCACCGTTATCTTTAGGAGCAAGAGCCTTCTTCCATTGAACCCACGAAGCTTTTTTACCCGAACTCTCATGACCATTGAAGAATTTACTTCGAAGAGATTCCAGAATTTGAATGACACCTGCAGGAACTTTAAACATTGACATGTGAAAAATAGGCATCGAGCCAAGTACCGATTTGATTAACATGAGCCGCCCTCCAATCGATAACATTTTCATCTTCCATCTTGATAGACGTCTTCTAATCCTATCAATAATGTCCTTCCAAGATTGAATGTTTTATTATTAGATAAGAACAGGGGCGGCTCAACCTTAACAAAAGCCTAAAGCGAAACTTCAAAATGAGGCATTGTTATCTAATTTTTTGCAGATAAATTATTTGTATAAAAATTACCTTTCTAGCTTTTTTGATGTGAAAATATTTGATTACGTGTTTAAAATCAATATATTGTAAATAACTTTTAGTTAACTTTAGTTTTGAAAAACTTTTTTTTGCCGAAGTAACTATCACTGAAATTGTTAGCACTATTGTATACTCAATATAAGCATTAGAAAAATAATTTAGATTTCAAAGATAATTAAGTATATCAAGCGGTATAGCATTTTCTTACATGTATACTTTTACTCCAAACTGAGAGTTTCAAAAATAAATACTTTCAAGATGAAGACAACTATCTTGTATCTTGTTATCAATAAGTGACTTTAAGTTTTCAAAGTTGTCTAGACAACCAAACATGCCTTCATATACTCTAAATTGCTAAATATACTTTCAAATGATAAAATAGCATGATCTACGTCGTATAAGAAGTAATCAATTCTAAAAATATCTTCGGGGGTTTTTATAGTTTAACTATCAATATTATCATCACATTTCCTATTATAAAACATGTGGTTGAAAAAAATGTCAAATCAAAAGAAAATTTTTCATTGGTTGGATATGGACAAACCCCACCTATGCAGACTGGATTTCATTTTTGTTGTAGTATTTAAAGATAGAAACTTCATCTATAACCTATTTTTTTACATACTTGTGTTCACAATGTTGTTCTTCCAAATTTGCTATGACTCCTTCCCATTTTGAATCCTTTAACTGTCCAACTTTTATCACATCTTCAAGTAACCCACTGGATCCACCACTGTTTAGGTATTTCAGAATACTTGAAGTGAACCCGCTGATATAGACCCATTAGCACTACCTTTCAATTTATCATACATCACCTGCCTCACTGATAATTCATCATTATATGGTTCTATCCTTCTTCTATGATGTGTCATTTTCAATTTATGTGTCAAAGGTGTGTATCCTGGTGGATGCTTCTCAAACTATCTTCAGATTGGTATCCTTATCATCCAATTTATTCTGACGCTTAAGTAGAGAATATATATTTAATGGGTCTTCCGAAATTCCTTTTCCTTTTTCGAAATTTACCATCCAATGATTATTTTCAAGCTCTCATCTTCGCAAATAAAGACTAGGTACTATTCTCACCATCACATTGTTTATCTTGATTCCGTTCTTTTTAACTTCACACTTCCTCATCCCATGGAGTTTATCTTCACTTTGTATTCATCGTGAATTCCGGGACCCACCTTGTGTTTCAGTAGCTCTATCCAATACATCTTACCTCGGTGTGTGATTTTAATATCTTCTCTGATACTTATTTCCTGACTTCAAATAAACACAAAGTCTTTTAGAATGAAAACAAGTTCATCCTGTCATCCACATCGAGCATTTTCCCCTACTTTTTCTGCAATCTTGTGATACTGTATTATTTGTCTATAAACTTGAAAGGAACACCCTTTCACTTCGACCACGCAATCCTTACCATCAACCTCGATTCGTTTGTAGCCTTTATAACTGAGAAAAAACCATGACTTGACACTAAACAACATTTTTAAAATATTTTTCATTGATGCAGTGATTGAATTCCATTACATAACACCATTGTTCTCCCCATATATTTGATAACAATTCGGAAATGCTTCATTCCCAAAGCCATTTTCAGATTGGTAGAAGAAAGCAAAAACTTTTACCTTACAAAAAGCGCATTATCAACATTCATTGACATATCACATTCATCTCCCCTAAATACTTTCGATTGGTTCTGAAATTTACCAACCAACTTGTCTTTGTATCCCATTTTAAAACACACCCTGTAAGATTTTTCATTACCTAAAACTCTCCACTAGGTTTGGTTTAATGATGGAGTTGGTGTACATTTGGCTTTCTTATTACCCTCTCCAATGTTCTTTTACAATTGGGGTCTTGGGATGAGCGATTTTCGCTGGAGTCTAACACGACCAATCCAAAATGCAATGTTTTATTTAACAACGTCTTTCTTCACTGATACATTCTAGGAAATTTGACATAATCCAAAACTTTTTTCCGTACTTTGTTTTCTTGACAGGAATGTTAGAATCCACCACCATGGACCGTATTCTTGACACGCTAGACAAATTATTTTTGGCCGATACATTATCGGAAAATTCGTACGCATAGACAGATGTTGAATAATACTAATTCAACATCGTCCTATTTGGTTGTGTATCTTTACCATTGAAACAACCCAAAACTAAATTGCATAAACAAAAAACACCTTTGGGATCGAAGAGAGTCTCTTAAAAAACATTTACTTCTAATAAATCCTGTACTGATAAAAATTGTCCTACCTTTGATGTCCCACTTTTGTTGTCTCGCCTCTGTGCCCACCACATGGATGTACCATCTATGAGTTTTTTTTTTTTTGAACGGCAAATTGATATTATTAAAAAAACTAGCAAGGAGCTAGAAATTACAAGGATATGGATTTAGGACATTTCATCCAAGAAATCCAATCAATATTGTTTTTACATCTATTGGAACACCAAGTAAAAGAGTACGAAACAATATCATCAAAAAGAAGCTCCATACGCGGATGAGAAGATCCAAAAAGCACTTGGTTGCGGAATTTCCAAATCATCCACCACATAACATAAAAGACCCCTTCTAGCATTTCCTTTTGAGCTTTAGAAAACCGAGTAGTTTTGAACCAAGCAATCCATTCTTCGTAACAAGAAAAATCTGGAATATCAATTTCCCACCATCGAGCAATTTTACGCCATAAAGTCCGAGCTAAATTACAAGAGTAGAAAAGATGCGAGCATGATTCTCCAGCTAAACCACAATTTGGGCATATAATAGAAGGAATATCAATCCCACGAAGTGAAAGGTTAAGTCTCGTGGGGAGCTTATCCAAACAAACTTTCCACGCTAAAATATTTACCTTTATTGGAACCACTTTCACCCATCTAGTAACGTCACCAACAAAAGGTAAAAGAATATCATCAATAAATGTTCTAGCCGAGTGAACAGAAAACTCACCAGAAGATCCAAGAAGCCATGCCCATCGATCATTGGAAGGAGATAAAGATATAGACCCAACAAGTTCAACTAGATGGTGAAGCTGCTCTTCTTCCACCCCTCCACGGGGGTTTCTACGAAAAGAAGCAACAAACGAAGCATCAATGAGTTTATCTGCAACCGTAATACCTTTTTTGAGCTCCAACGCATATAAACGAGGAAAAGATCTGCTAAGGGGGACATCATTAATCCAACAATCTTCCCAAAAGAGAGTGTTCGCACCGTTTCCCACTTTCTTTTTCAAAAGCGCAAGAAGGTTAATACCTTTTGCGGACAAAGAATTGAGCTCTTTCAAGATACAATTCCAAGGGGATAAACTGGAAACCGAACCTGTGTGAACAAAAGGAGAACGATTGCCATATAAAACAGCAATAAGACGATGCCAAAGGGATGCATCCTGCGAAAGAAATCTCCAAACCCACTTAAATAATAAGGATCTATTAAGCGCAAAGAAGCTGGACACACCTAGCCCTCCTTTTTGTTTAGAAGCCAAAATTTTGTTCCAACTAATCATAGAGAATCTCTTTTCATTTATATCGGCACCATTAAAAAATTTTCTGCGAAGGGATTCCAAGTCACGAAGAACACCCAAAGGAGCTTTATAAAGCGACATATGATAAAGAGGCAAGGACGTAAGGACAGACTTGATTAACGTAAGACGTCCACCAACGGAAAGAGTCTTAATTTTCCATTTTGATAATCTGTTAGAAACTTTACCAATTATCTCATCCCAAGCCTTTCTCCTAGAAGGAGACATCCCAACCTTGACACCAAGATAAGAGAACGGAGTGGAAAAAGTAGAACACCCAATAATGTTAGCTGCCGCAAGAACTTCCTCATTAGAGACTCCAATGCCCATGAGTTTACTCTTAAGAATATTGATTTGAAGACCCGAAGCCAAAAAGAAGCATTTGAGCATACGAACTATGGTAAGGATGTTTGCTCTATCCCATTTGCCAATGAAGACTGCGTCATCAGCATAGAAAAGATGAGATAACGTCAACGAATCATCAAATCGGATACCCTTAAAAAGATCAGCATTTATGATATTATTGAAAGAAAGATGCAAACTTTCCATAACTAAGATGAACAAATAAGGAGATAAGGGGTCTCCTTGCTTCAAACCCTTGTGGAACTTAAATTCAGCGGTCGGACTACCATTAACAAGAATAGATCCCATAGCCGACGAAAGACATCCTTGAATCCATCCTCTCCATTTAATGCCAAACCCAAAGTTTCTTAAAATAATATCTAAGAAGTCCCATCTCACAGAATCAAAAGCCTTTTCAAAATCCACTTTAAAATAATAAAGTTTTTTTTTTTTAATTTGTATGCACAAAGTAGGAGGAAAAAATATATTACAAAAGTTCCGATTTATTCAGATAAAAAAAATACCCGCGAAA
>BQNB010098830.1:0-25067 GCA_026074375.1 Tanacetum coccineum
ACATACATGAATGGTTCAGATACAAAATGATCATAATGATTAGGTTACAAAATAAACATAACAACCTAAAGCCTTACTAGCCGGGATTAAACCCGTAATACTTAGTAGGCTATATACAAAATGACTAGCCATAACATGATCTAATTTATGAAGTACTACCAGCCTCCTCTGGCAGCTCTGGCTGTGCAGGACCTCCAACGGGTCCCTGCTGTCCCTGTAGTGCGGTAACCTGTTGATAAGTGTAGAATACACATATCTATTTATGCTTAAAATAACCCAAATAAACCCAAAACGGATCAAAAATGGCCAAAATGTGCTTGTATCTGAGTTTTATGTCGTGCAGTATGGTATGTACAAATATTGCAAGAAATTAGTCAAAAAAGAAACACGGAGAACGGTTTATGTTGATCATGTAGTAAAGAAATCAAAGCCGAAGCCGAAGATCATGCCTCAGCCTTCTACAGTCAACTACAGCTAAATAACAGTCAGAACCAACCCAACTCCAATGTTTTATAGTTCAAGGGGTGATTTTTGCATTTGGTGAAGTTTTATAGCTTGAAATTGTGCTTGCCAAAACTACATCATAGGGTTCCGAAAATGCAAATCTTTTTTGTTTTTTTTTTCCCCCCCTTTTACTCTTACGTATAAAAGCCGCGGAGTCAAATAACCGGGGTCAAATTACCCGTGGCACCTTTCAGCCAATGAGAATCAAACAGCCCTTAACCCCATTCAACTCCCGATTACCCACACCATAACCCGAACTCCTTAACCGGCCACCCGGCCTACACTTTATTAACTTTGTAACATCTTACTGTTCACTCAATTTACCCCATAAAAGCGATTTCAACTTTCACTACCACACATGAACCACACGAACACACTAGAACCTAGTTTCTCTAACCACTCACCCCAATCCAAATTACACCATAGGGAATTAATAACCCTCTCACACCTCGTTAACCCATCCTCACTTTCAATTAAACCTTAACCATTCCACCGGACTGGAAAGAAGGATTCTCTTGGGTGATGTGCCGTGTGTGAATATTTTATTCCTACATAACTAACACACCAAGCCACCGTAATGATCCTGGGTTATACACACCTTTAAATCCCTACGGCTTACAAGGAGAGAGATGAGATGGAGGGTCAGATGAGATAGAAGGAACCTAGATGAATAGGAGGAGATCAAGCTCGGGTATATAGATACCCCCATCATTCCAGCAAATGGAGTAATTTTTATTTTAGTGGTTAATTTTATTCAGAGTTATGGTAGTATTTTAATTGTTCGATTCAGTTTTTTAGTGTACCTTTTTTTTAATGTAATTTGAATTTTCCATGTCGAATGATAATTAACTTTATTTCAGATTTTAATAAAAGTTTTATTTCTATAAATTGTGTTCATTTTTAATTCTGTAAAAAATTGGTGATTGATGTTTGTTATTATTGTTCGTCAAGGCTTGAGTCTCTATTGGAGGTGGCATGGTGCTGAGGTCTCCAAGGGTTTGTAGTAGTGAGGGTGAGCCTTATAGGTGTGTCTAGATTGTTGTTGGTTTGAATTAGGGACTTATGTGGATTAGCTTATTGACCCACAGCTTATTGTTGCTTTCCTGTTCTTGCTGGAAAGCCAAGGTAACTTATTTTTTGTTTTATTTTACATTTTGGTCTTGTTCAGTTTTCTTTTAATAAGCTGTTATGAATTTGCTTACAGTTAGTTGATAAGCAGTTTAGATAAGTGTAGCTTTTAGTTGAATCTATGGTGTGGGTTTTGAGGTACTTGTTTAATCAGTTGTTAGGTTATAAGTTGATGAAGCTTATTAGTTTTCATAGCTTTTTCAGCTTATTACAAATAAGTTAGAGATAATGTTTTTTAAGTTATTCTAAAAGTTAGTTAATAAATCAAAAGGGATGATGAGTGTGGATTGTTAGATGTTTCAGGGGCCAATCTTGCTTGTTTTTAAGTTTCTGTTACGTTTAAAGTTACGCAGTTAGTCCTTTTAATTTTCATAGTTAGTCCTTCGTTAGTTTAATTGTTAGTCTAGTTAAGTCCTTAGGTTAAGGGACTATATCTGCCATTAGTTCAAACTTTGTGTTTTTTATAAAACTTTAAATTTACCCCGCCTACCCTTATCTTTCTGATTTGGCACTTTCGGCCCATGTGTTTGTTTTGATTTAGTTTAAGTTTTATAAAAATAGTTTAATTAAGTAATAAAATTAGGTTTTTAGTTTAATTAGTTAAATTAGTTTTTAATAAATAGTTTAAAATTAGGGCTTTTAATAAAATTAATTTTCTGCATTATTTCTTTTTATAATAAATTATTTTTTATTTAATTTTTAGTTTAAGGTTTTTATATTTTTTAAAATTCCTTTCACTTTTAGTTTTAAACATTTTATTTTCAAACATTTAGTTTTTTTATTTTTAACCTTTTAAATGAAAAAATTAGTGATTAAAAAATGTTTTTTCTAATCTTTTTAAGTAATTTAGGATGAAGTAGCTTAGAAAGTATTTTTTTTCTTCAGTTTTTATCATTTAATTTCTATTATTAGAATTTAATTTAGGATTAAATAGAATTTTAATTTCATAAAAATCCGAAAAGTCCTTAAAGATATTTTTTCTTTGTTTTAAAATTTTCATTAGCATGATTAGGGTTAGAAATATAGTTTTATTTTTAAGATTTAAATTGCATTGTTTTTTAAATGTCGCATTTTATTTACTTTCGTAATTAGTTTGAATTTGTTAATTAGTTGTTTAATTGTGCCTTTAATTTAGTTGTGATAATTAAATCAAAAATATTTTTTTTCTCATTCAAAATCAGGATCCAAACTTAATCGAGGTTCCATTTGCACGAGTCATTGGGGTGAAAACGACCCGGAGTGGATTATACTTACACGGTTTTAATTAACGTATTTTATATTATATTATATATATTTTTGAGAGTGAATTTTATCAAGGGTAACTTGGTATCTTTCTTAATTACTCTCGGGATTATATTATTTTATATTATATTTTACGTGTATAAACTGCTCAATCAGTTTTTGGCGCCGTTGCCGGGGACTTGTGTGAGCGATTCCTTCGTTTTGTGTTTGTCGATTTGGTTTGAAGATCCTTTCGTCCTCGAAAGTCAATTTTTGTCATAAAACAAAAAAATCCAAAAAAAAAAAATTAAAAAATATAAAAAGTAAAAAATATATTTTTCTTTTCTTTTTAGTATAAGTATCTTGTTCATTTTTATAAATAAAAAAATAAAAAAAAAATCAAAAAATATAAAAATTGTCTTAATTCAGAAAATAAAACTTTTACCATGCTGGTTAACGACACAACCAAATCATATCCTTCCTTTGAGATATTTCTATTTCAATTTCGGTGAACGTGCCCAATTGTTCCAATTCGTATTCAAAGATTTAACACTTGCCTTTTGTGTCTCTTCGACGTACGCTCACCTTGGAAAGAAAAATTTTCAAGAGCTACCGTGAAGTAGTTGATTATGTGGTTTAAGTCTCTTTAGTTTGTACGTTTTTAAAATTTCATAAAAAAAAAAATTAGTTGTAAAAGTTTGCTTTTTTTAATTGATAGTATTTCCTTTTTATGCGCAATCGTTTGCAATCTCGTAGACGTCGTCAACAACAAACCTCTTCGGTTTGAACCAATTGTTGAACAAATCGTTGTTCACATGGCGACAAATTCGAACGATGGCTCAAATGTTAACTAAGCACCGATTGAGGTTAAGAAGATTGCTGATAGTTGTTCACTATCATTGCCACAATTTCGAGCTAGCAACCTTTATTCAATTCTTGTGCAAGTTAACAAATTCACGGGTAGACAAGATCCCCACATTCACACCTTCGTATTTTTAATTAGGTCACTTCAACGTTTAGACATCCAGAAGTTCGAAAACTTCGTTGCTTTTTGCTTTTCCCTTTGTCTTACGCGGAGAGCCCCGAAGATTGGATAGACAAAGAACCACCAAGAGAATTCTCACTTGGGACGACCTTGTTCAATTCATAATCAATACTTCCCACCTTCAGAAATACCATTACGATCCGGAATGAGAATCATTACTTTTTATCAAAAACAAACGATGCCTTTGATGAAGCTATGGGAACGTTTTAAGGACTCACATCGTCAATGTCCTCCCATGGCTTTTCGGGAAACTCACCTGTATCGATACTTTTTACAACTCTTTGAATTCAAACGATCAAGCTGCCTTTAGATTCTGCAGCAGGTGGCAATTTCTTGGACATAATGCCTCAAGGAAGGTTAGCAATATTGAAACGCAAGTAAATGTTCGTTACTCCAGGAAGTCGTGCTAGTGATTCATGATGTGAGTACGGTATGCTCCTCTTTCTAAATCGTCATCTTCTAATAATTCTTTAGATATGCAACAAATAGACCGCTTCTCTCGAGGTAGATGATATCAAGATGAACCAAATGATGAGTCAAATGAAAGCTTTAGTTGTTACTTCTCCGTGTCACCAGTCAAAGCAGTTGAGGAAGTTATGTGTCAGCTTGTGGATCAATCACAATTTTAACCATTGTCGTTTACTCGAAAGTGGAAACGATTTTCCCGTTTTTCAAGATAATATCCAACAATTTCAACAAACCGCAGCCGTTGGAAATTTTCTCCAAAGAAACCAACCTTTAAATTTGGCAAGTCAGATGAGACCACCGGGTTTCAATCAACCAAATATCCAAACCAACCAAAACCGTGGAGGAAACTTTAATCAAAACCGTCAAAACAGTCAAAATCAAGTTTATCAAGCTCACTCCATACAAACACCAAACCAAAACCAACCCACAATATCAAGTTGTTACCTTACAACCTCCAACAAATAGTGTTTGAACAGATTTTGAAAGCTACGGTCAAAGCAAACGATGCAGTATTAAGGAATGTGCAAAATCAAATCAAGGTTTGCAAATCAAAGGCAAATGTTACAGTTTTATGTTAACAGCCTTTGCACCAAGATTATGATTTTCAGCAATACCAACCAAGCTTCAAGTTCAAGTACTTTACCAAGCTATTACCATTCCACAAATCCAAGAACGGAGCCAGGGCAATAACAAACTCGAAGCGGAGTTTCTTACGAAAGAGCCGTCCATTCCTATGCCTCCTCCATTGTTAATCGGATGTGGGTAGAGAGACGTCAACTGGAACATGTCCCATCCTCCTCTAACCAAAAAGTCAAGGAGGAGACAAATTCTTCAAAACAACACAAAAGTGAATCAAAGGGAATTGTCAATAATCCTTAAAACATATGAACTTAAGCTTCACTTTACCCAGACACGAAGAAAATATAGAAAAAGGCAAGAAAAGACAAGGTTCAAACTTCATAACAGTTTTGGAAAATGTTCTTTTTTTAAAACACTTCATTTCAATATTTCTCATTGCGATGCAATTATTCAAATGCCGGAATTACACAAAAATGCCTTAAAAGATCTTTTCGCCTATTAGGAAAAACATGAAGAACTTGCTAATACTCCGTTGAGTGAAAAATTGTAGTGCAGTTATTCTTAAGAAATTACCCGAGAAGAAATGGAGATTCTTGTCGATTTTACCATACCATGTGAGTTTTTTCAAAGCTTAAATGTCAAGGTTTAGCGATTTGGATGCCAGTATCAACTTAATGCCTCTCTGGTTATTTATTAGGTTAGGTTTACCAACTCGAATCAACCCAAATGACTCTCGAGTTAGCTAACCGGGTCAAACTTTGTCGCACCGGATGGGGTTTTTGTAAGGATGTGCTTGTTCCTGTAGGATAAAGTTTACATTACCCGGACCGATTCGTAGTTGTTGATTATGTTCCAGATCGAACTAATTCCTTTGATTCTCGGATGCCATTTTAGAATAGCTCGAGCTTTAATTGATGTTTACGACGAAAAGTTGATCCTTCGTGATGGAAATGAAAGTTTATACGGTTGAACATGCAAAGTGAAAAATCGCGGACTTAATGGTATTCAAAAAGTTGAATCAATCAACTGATTGATATTTTTTAAAACGTTCCGAATTTATTGGTTTAAGGATTTATTTGCTCAGACCGTTTTAGTGCAGTACCACTAAGTTTCTCATACCTAGTTCTTCTCCGGGTGAAGGACTAGTGTTAATATTGAGAAGTTCACCGATGAACTTGCTCCTTTGGATTCGTATACATCGTGGTAATGATGACTCAACTCTTAAGAAGGAATTTCATGAAGTAAATTTTCAAGTTTACTCAAATCCTCTTTTCGAATTCGATGAAAGTTTCAAATCTAGCAACGTGAATCCGCTCTTTGAAGAAAATAATAAGGATGTCGAGATTAAGTCTTCTTCTTCCTCCACACTTACTTCACCGGAAGCAAGTGAATTAGAAGCTTATCTTGAAAAAGATTCGATTCCACCGGGAATTGATCTTACCATCCCTTCCATTTTTGAAGTTTCAAGTAGCAATCCTACTTCCCCTACTCTCACCGGAGAGAAGGTTTGTTCATGGAAGACACCGATGTTTCTCTCGTTTTGTCGATTTGTGTGGAAAATGATGACTCGAATTGCGATTAGGAAAAAGATAATGTGTATCTTGGCAACTTACTTACATAAAAAACCAAAACCTCTTTCTCAAGAAGTTGAAGAAATCAAGGAAAATGAAAAGGAAGTCTCAAGTGATGTTCCAATTAATACCATTGTCATGCCAATTAGAATCACTTTCGATAATCCAATTGATTTTAATGATCATTTTTCCAAACCAAAGGATTTGAAAAAGGACTTACCCATATTATTGACTTCTACCACCACAAAGTATTTTACCACATCCCATCTTTAGATTCCGACTCGCCGTTACTGCCGGAGTTGTCGGCTAGTGTTACCTTGATTCTTCGGAAACGAGGAGCAAAGTATTCAAAACCAGGTTATTCTAGTTTATCATGCCATTCTGATAAAAATTTTGTAAATTGGAAAGAATTTTAAAGAGAAACATTTCCTCCGAGGACTCTTTAGTTTCAAAAAACCATCATTTCTTTAACTCGGCAGAGCCACCCAATGAATGTTTTGAAGAATGCTGTGCGTAATTTCTACCAAGTAACAAGACGTTTCCTCTAATGTTGGAAGATGTCAATTCCTTTGCAATTATCATTTGAATTTTTCTTCATTCTTCACTTACAAGAAGGAATTTCCTTTCATTTTTTCTCTTTTAGAGTCGAGAATTTTGTTTTTTGATCTGGAATCCTCACAATCCAGTTGGCAGTCAAGTTTCAATGAACGTTTCTATTTTGCTCTCCCTAAGGACAACTTAATTCAGGGATCGAGTCGAGCTTGCGACTCGGTGATCAAAAACAAGCCGATTCGTGGGAGTTCACCCCATGCTTATCCTTTTCTTTCTATTTTCTAACCTCTAATGTGTTGTGTGATGTTGAGGGGCCCATCCTCTTAGTTTCTCGTTGTTTGTTGTCTGCGGTGTGATTTGGCAGGTACCCAACATATCAAGAAATCCTCTCGTGTTCCGAGCCTAATTCCGAAGCACTCGAGTTTCTCATCTTTGTGAGAAATTAGTTTGGGTGAGATCAATTTCCTTTCATTATTATCGTTTAACGAATTATCTTTGTCTACTTAATAAAACGGCTTAGATTTCTTTTCTAGTAGGAACCGACTTTAAACATTGAGACAATGTTTTATTTTAGTTTTGAGGGATGGGAATCTATCGATTTAATGTGCTTTTTCTTATTTGTTTGTTCTCCACGTACCGTTTTCCCACAAAAACCAGCAAAAATTTTAAATTGTTTCAGTTTTATTTTCATATTAAAAAAATATAGATATTAAAAAAAAAAAAAAAAAATAAAAAAGTGTTAAGACATAAATGTATGTTTTCCGTTGGTAAGAATAAGAAGTAATTTTTGACCGTTTGAAATCGTGTTGAGCTTCTAGAGCTTTTTCCTTAACATTAATGAGATACGTTTATGCTAGTCTCATGACATGCTAGACTTGAATCATTAGTAAATGGAAAGCTTGTTGCTAATCTAAGTAGATTTTAAATATGCCGAGTTGGATTTTATCTAGGCCTAAGCATTTGCAAAATTTCTTTTGGAAGAAACAGATATGATAGGTTATTTTATAAGTCATGATATTAAACGTTAGAATAGTTGATTTCTTTCATGATATGTATCTACTGTGGCTTTTCTCCATTAGCTTGTTTCATCTTTATTTGAATGTTTAATATAATAGAGTTATATGGTTTTTTTGGTTAATTAATTTAGCTATAGACGTTTTCTTTAGTTTCCTTTGTGATTAGGATGAGTACACATCAGGAATACTTAATTTGGCTTGTAAAACTACAAAAATATAATAAATAAGTATCTCTGCCAGATTATTCATCGTTGTCGGAGGCGTGGGGCCGATGTTGGAGTTTTTCATATATGGTAGAGTCGGTGTCTATATAAGTAGACATAACCTTCTTGCTCGACTCGCTATCGATGTGGCTTCGAGATTCAATAGGCACGGTGTTTACTTATAATCAGGTCGAAAATATGTTTGCTGCAAATCGTGTCGGAGGCCGTGGCGATGTTGTAGGCCTACTTAAAGACTGAGGAATATAATGTTGCTTAATTTTTGTCTTATTTTGTGCTTAGAGCCTAAGGGTTATATGGTGCAAATGAGATGGTCCATTCATGTCTTAAAGAGCTCTTAGGGTATATTGACATGAATGGTGCTTGCTTAGTAGCATAATAAAAAGTCCAAATTTTGGTTGCTCGATTTGGACTTTATCTCGATGCATTTGATTTTGAGAAGGGCTAGGAGCTAATTATTGCGTTCTTAACCATTACACTTTATTTTCTGAATTAATAAGTATCGAAACAAAAGAGCCTTCGGGTATATGACTTAAGTAAAATCCTGAGATACAAAAGTAGGATTTGCGGGAGGAAAAGTAAGTACACAATTAATATTTTTGAGTAGTGTTAGTAGTCATGACTTGTAATTAATGTGATCTTGTTTTTAGCTTAGCATGCGGTAAAGCTGAAAAATCGGGGTTGACGAAGTTATCTTTTAGGACCACTTATTGTGCTTTTATTACTATGATACTAAAGTTACATTGTAGGTAATGAAAGCTATTGCATTATGTCAACAAAAATATATTGTAGTTTAGATTGTAATAATCTAATAAGAAACATAAAAAGAGAAAAATCTTAGGAAAATGGAAGTCGGGGGTGTTTTATAACTTGTGACGCTGTATCTCTTCAAACAAAACTCTTGCTCTTTCAAAGGTTTAGTTTGGGGAATTTTCGCGGTATTTTGTTTAAGGAATGTGAATATTGCGTGAGGACACCACAATCGTTTAGTTTGGGGGAATTTTGATAAGTGTAGATTACACATATCTATTTATGCTTAAAATAACCAATCTAAACCCATAACGGATCAAAATGCAAAAATGTGCTTGTATCTGATTTTATGTGTGAGGTAGGGCGTATGTCTAAATATTGAAGAAATCAGTCTAAAAACCGAAACCTGAGAAGGGGAGTGATCAAGAAGCTAAAGAAATCAAAGCCGAAGCCAGAGAGATCATGCCTCAGCCTTCTACAGTCAACTACAGCTAAACCACAGTCAACCAAACCCAACTCCATTGTTTTATAAGTTCAAGGGGTGATTTTTGCATTTGGTGAAAGTTGTTTATAAAGCTTGAAATTGTGCTTGCCAAACACAAGGGCCGAAAATGCAAATTCCTCATACTTATAAAAAGCGCGGGTCAAATAACCGGGTCAAACTACCCGTGGGCCACCTTTCAGCCAATGAGAATCAAAGCCCTAACCCAATTCAACCCGATTACCCACACCTAACCCGAACCCTTAACCCGACCAACCCGGCTACACTTATAACTTTGTAACATTTACTGTTCACTCCATTTACCCCCAAAAGCGATTAAACTTTCACTCACACACACATGAACACACGAACACACCAAGAACCCTAGTTTCTTAACCACTCACCCCAATCCAAATTAACCATAGGGTTAATAACCCTCTCACACTCCTTAACCCATCCATCACTTTCAATTAAACCTTAACCCATTCCACCCTGGCTGAAAGAAGGATTCTCATTGGGTGATGTGACGTGTGTGATTGTTTACCTCACATAACTAACACACCAAGCCACGTCAATGATCCGGGTTATACACACCTTTAAATCCTACGGCTTACAAGGAGAGAGAAGAGATGGAGGGTCAAGATGAGATAGAAGGACCTAGAAGATGGGAGGAGATCAAGCTTCGGGTATAAATACCCCCATCATTCCAGCATATGGAGTAATTTTTAGTGGTTAATTTTTCAGTTTATTGTAGTATTTTAATTTTTCGATTCAGTTTTTTAGTAGTACTTTTTTTTAATGTAATTTGAATTTCCTGTCGAATTGTAATAAACTTTATTTCAGATTTAATAAAAGTTTTATTTCATATAAATTGTGTTCATTTTAATTCTGTTAAAAAATTGGTGTTTGTGTTTGTTATTATTGATTCGATCAAGGCTTGGAGTCTCTATTGGAGTTGGATGGCTGCTGAGACTCCAAGGGTTTGTAGTAGGCTGAGGGTCAGCTTATAGGTTAGTCTAGGATTGTTGTTGGTTTGATTTAGGGCTTATGTGGATTAAGCCATAAGCCCACACAGCTTATTGTTGCTTTCCTGTTCATGCTGGAAAGCCAAGGTACACTTTATTTTTGTTTTACATTTTGTTCTTGTTCTGTTTTCTTAATAAGCTGTTTGAATTTGCTTAATGTTAGTTGATAAGCAGTTTAAGATAAGCTGTAGCTTTTAGTTGAATCTATGGTGTGGTTTTGAGGTACTTGTTTAATCAGTTTAGGTTATAAGTTGCTGAAGCTTATTAGTTTTCATAAGCTTATTCAGCTTATTACAAATAAGTTAGAGATTAAGTTTTATAAAAGTTATTCTAAAAAGTTAGTTAATAAATCAAAAGGGATGGCGATGTGTGGGATGTTAGATGTTTCAGGGGCCAATTCTTGCTTGTTTTTAAGTTTCTGTTAGTTTAAACGTTAGCAGTTAGTCCTTTTAATTTTATAGTTAGCCCTTTCGTTAGTTTATTGGTAGTCTAGTTTTAGTCCCTAGGTTAAGGGGCTATATCGCCATCTAGTTCAAACTTTGTGTGTTTTATAAACTTTAATTTCCCCGCTACCATTATCTCTCTGATTTGGACTTTCGGCCCATGTGGTTGTTTTGATTTAGTTTAAGTTTTATAAAAAATAGTTTAATTAATTAAGTAATAAATTAGGTTTTGAGTTTAATTAGTTAAATTTGTGTTTTAATAAATAGTTAAAATGAGGCTTTGAATAAATTAATTTCTGCATTATTCTTTTTTAAAATAATATTTTTATTTAATTTTTAGTTTTAAGTTTTATATTTTTTAAAATAACTTTCAAATTTAGTTTTTAAAACATTTTATTTTCACACCTTTGTTTTTTAATTTTAACCTTTTAAATGAAAAATGGTGATAAAAAATGTTTTTACTTCATCTTTTTAGTATATTTAGATTTAAGTTAGCTTAAAAAGTATTTTTTTCGTTGTTATCAATTTAATTTCTATTTTTAAGAATTTAATTTAGATTAATATAGAATTTATTCATAAAAATCAGAAAAGTCCTTAAAAAATTATTTTTTCTTTTCTTCTAAAATTTTTCTTTAGCATATAAATTTAGTTTAGGAATATAGTTTCATTTTTAAGATTTAAATTGCATTTGTTTTCTTAAATGGTTGCATTTGTATTTATATCGAAATTAGTTTAATTTGTTAATTAGTTGTTTAATTGTGCCTTTAATTTTAGTAGTATAATTAAATCAAAAATATCTCTTTTCTCATTCAAATCAGGATCCAAACTTAAACGAGGTTTCCATTGCACGAGTCATTGGGGAAAACGACCCGGGTGATCATACTTACCCGGTTTAATATACGTATTTTATATTATTTTATATATATTTTTGAGAGTGAATTTTATCAAGGGTAACTTGGTATCTTTCTTAATTACTCTCGGGATTATATTATTTTATATTGTACTTTACGTGTATAAATTGCTCAATCACCTGTCCCTGTAGTGTGGTCACCTGTCCTTGTAAGGCTGTCACATGCCCCTGCAAGGTGGTCACCTGTCCAAGTAGTGGAGTCACCTCCCTCTGTAGAGACTGCATAACTGTCAATGTCTTTATAAGCTGCTGCTGTCGGGTATGATCTGCTATCCTCAACTCTCTCATCTCTGCAGATCTCCTATGGCCTGCCTTCAACATCTCTAAAATCACAGTCTGTCTCCTGCGATCAGCAGCATGCGACTCTCTAATCTCTGACATCTAACCCAGTACGGTAGTGCGCAATGACATAACCTCTCCGCGGGCAAGATCATTCGCATCCATCGATCGCCTCCAAGCCTCTCGGGATAATCTAGCCTCTGTCTCCATCTGATGACGTGTATATGCATGTGCTCGTCTGTCTCTAAACAACATATTGAGCCGACCAACCAATAGCTGTCTCTGACTCTGCTCATCGTCTAACCTCGTATAAATCTCAAATGCTGTCATATGTCGACCCAACTCCGTGTCAGTACTAACAGGTGCCCCCTGAAGGGTCTCAACTATCTCGTCCCACAATTCGGTGATCCCATATCCAACATCTCTCTCTGGATCATGCTTGATCTCCCTATCCATAGTAGCTACAAAGCCATAGTCTGCTCTAAGACCACCAGCCAGTCTAGCAGCAGCAGTAGCAGATGAGCTCTCTCCTACCTCTTATCCAGGACCAAGATTTATACCTAACCTCTTCCAAGGTGGTAAGGTAACCTTGGGTCTGTCCTCCCTACGACTAGCAGAGGGTAGTAGCAATGGTGAAATTCTATGAAATCTTCAAAGAGATGAGTTTCGAGATTAAGCTTAAACGATGCTCTTGTTTTGATGCCAAATCGCCTCGACTCTAAGAACCTTTACTTGGGAATAAAGAGAAACTTACTGAATTGGCCGAACTTCAATGAACCCTGTCTAGGCTCGAACTACGATGAAATGAACATTGTCCAGTATCGGTCATCTAGAACAAGTTAACCTAGAAAACTTGGAGACCCGGCAAGTTTCCTGATCTTGTGAATTTCCAAGGATGGGATGAGATGCTAGCCTTAGCACATCTCAGGTGCTAGCATTAATCTAATGCCCATTATTCAGTCTGGAAAACTTTCACTTCCTGATCTTACTCCAACTTGCATGAACACTCGAACTTGTCGGATCGATCAATTTCTAACCAAGGATTGGCAAAGACATCTCCGTTAAGAGTTTGTGTATTTCACTTTCCAGCCGACTTTTGTGGTTGTCGAATTTTGAGCCAGACCCCCGAGCCCTTTTAATTCTCGGGAGGTTGCCTTCTTAAAGGACCAGGCGGCTTTGATTGATGTGGCACAAGGGTGAATTAACTCTTTAAATACGGAAGTGAAGCCATCACTTACAATTTTTGGATCAGACTTGACATCTAGATACTCGGTGCCAGTATACACTCACATGACGGCAAACAAGAAATTGACGTCCATTGATATGGCTTGTGAGGAATACTCTCAAAGAAGTTCTTGGTTTTACTGATATAATCGCGAGTGGAATTCCACTCCGTATTATGATCCAATTTGTTGCTACTTCTTCCTCCTACCCTAGACTCCATTTGGGGATAAGTGATTTCCTTTTCCTGCTTCACGAAGAAAGCTGACTCGTGCCTTGGTCTAAGCAATATCCGGAATTGTCCAGCATAAATCCATTCTACTATGATCCTGAGGGGACATTCTTATTCTAGAAGCCATCTTGAAATAGTGAACCACCACTTCCCCTCCAAGTCAAGGAACTTAATCTCCCAGAAATCCGACTGAAGCTTAATGTTCTGTGACACTAATACACCAAATCTTCCGATGATAGAACCTACTGAGGTGAAACTCACGGAACTGCCTCCAACTCGAGTATCGGGCATTTATAGGATGGAGCAACAACAAGTTTGCCCGTCATTATTGCTAAAGAGTTGGGGAATGATGAGGAAAAATCCGCTCTCATAAAGGTGCTAAAGTTCCCACAAGACCAAGCGAGCTCTCGTTGGAAACTTCTGACATTCAGAATCAACCCGGAATTTTGTACCCACAAGATTCTTAATGAAGAGGACTATGCACCAGCGGGTCAACATCAAAGAAGATTAAACCAAAATCCACGATGTTATTAAAAAGGAGGTTTGAAAAACTTCTCGAAGCTGGATTGATTTAACCTATCTCCACAGCCCTGGGTTAGCCCATACATTGTGTACCAAAAAGGGAGGAATGTCTGTGGTAGTGAACGAGGAAAAATGAGTTGATTCCAACTCGTGTTGGTTACCGGATGGCGGGTGGTGCATTGACTATCGTAAAGTTTAAATGAAGCCCACCCGCAAAGACCACTTTCCCACTACCATTCATGACCAAATGCTTAGAGATTAGCGGGGAATGAATACTACTGTTTCCTCGATGGTTTCTCCGTATTTCCCAAATCCCATTACCCGACCGTGATCAAAAAAGACTAACATTTACTTGCCCAAACGGAACGTTTGCCTATCCTTCGCATGCCTTACGGCTTATGCAAATGCTCCAGGCACGTTTCATTCAACGATTATGATTAGCAATCTTTCATGACATGGATGAGAAGACGATGAAGTCTTTATGGACGACTTTCTCGGTCTTTGGAATTCTTCCAAAAACTGCCTCTCCCGTTTAGACCACATGCTTCAAAGGTGTGAAGACACCAACTTAAGTCATAATGGGAGAAGAGCCATTTTATGGTCAATAGAGGGCATAGTCCTCTGTCCATAGATTTCTAAGAAAGGATTGAGGTTGACAAAGCCAAAAATCGATGTATTGCAAAATACCTCATCCCACCCACCGTCAAAGAATTAGGAGTTTCTCTCTTCATGCCGGTTTTTTAACCGGTCGGATCATTCATGATTTCTCAAAATATCCCGACCAATGACCCATACTCCACTTTGATAAGAATACTCCATTCAATCTTTATCCGATGACTGCATTCGAGCTTTCCAAACATTGAAAGATAGACTATACGGAAGCTCCAATCTAGATATGCTCCAAACTGGGACCGGACCCATTTGAGCTTATGTGCGATGCAAGCGATTTGGCCAAAGGTGCATGTTTTGGGCAACGTCATGAGAAACATTTCGGTCCTATCCACTATGCTAGAAGACCATGATTGAAGCACAAACGAACTACACCTACACTGAAAAAGAATACATGCCATAGTGTATGCTCGTTTGTGCTTCACTCAAGGTCCTTACCTAGCATAGTGTAGATAGGCCGAAAAGTTTCTCATGACGTTGCCCCAACTGCACCTATGGCAAACGCTGCACGCACATAAGCTCAAATGGAAGGTCCCAGTTTGGAGCAATCATGATTGGAGCTTCGTACGTCTATCTTACAATGTTTTGGAAAGCTCGAATGCAGTCATCGGAAAAGATGAATGGAAGTATTCTCTCAACGGAGATGGTCATTGGTCGGATATTTGAGAAATCCTGAAAGAACCCGCCGTAAAAACCGGCATGACCGAGAAACTCCTAATTCCTTTGAACGTGTGGTGAGGAAATTTGCCAATGACAATCGATTTTGGCTTGTCAACTCAATTCCCATTCTTAGAAATCTTATGGCCGAGAAGACAAGCCGGCTGGGCGGGTATGACCCATAAAATGGCTCTTCTCCCAGTTAAGACTTAAGTTGGTGTCTTCACACCTATTGAAGATGTGTCTAACGAGAGCCATTTTGGAAAGCATTCCCAAGACGAGAAGTCGTCCTAAAAGACTTCCATCGCTTCTCAACATCGCAAGAAAGATTGCTAACATACATCGTTTTTTTTTTTTTTTTTTTTTTTTTTTTTTTTTTTATTTTTTTTTTTTTTTTTTTTTTTTTCTTTTTTTTTTTTTTTTTTTTTTTTTTGAAACGTGCCTGGAGCATTGCCATCAGCCGAAAGGCATGCGACGGTAGGCAAAACGTTCGATATGGGCAAGTAAAATATCTTTTCTTGATCACGGGGGTCAATGGATTTGGAAATAACCGGAGAAACCATCGTAGGAAACAGTATATTCATTCCCCGCTATCTCTCAAGCATTTGGTCCATTGAATGGTAAGTAGGGAAGTGGTCTTGCGGGTGGCTTCATTTACTTACGATCAGTCAATGCACACCCGCCATCCGGTAACCAAACGAGTTGGAATCAACTCATTTTCCTCGTTCACTACCACAGTCATTCCTCCCTTCTTTGGTACACAATGTATCGGCTAAACCACAGGGTCTGTCGAGATAGGTAAACTTCAATCAGCATCGAGAAGTTTTTCACCTCCTTTTAATAACATCGTGGATTTTTGGATTTACTCTTTCTTAGATGTTGGACCGCTTGTTGCAATAGTCCTCTTCCATAAGAATCTTGTGGTACAAAATCCGGGTTGATACCCTGAATGTCAAAAAGTTTCCAGCGAGAGCCCGCTTTGGGACTTTAGGCACTTATGAGAGCGATTATTCCTCAACATCCCAACTCATAGCAATAATGACGGGCAACTGTTGTTGCCCTCCAAAATGCATACTCGAGATGGGGAGCAGTCCCTTGAGTCAACCTCAGTAGTTCATCAACGGAAGAATATGGCTTGTATTAGTTTCACAGACCTTAAGCTCAGTTCGGATTCTGGAGATAAGTTCCTTGACTGGAGGGGGAAGTGGTGGTTCACTATTCAATATGGCTTCTAGAATAAAATGTCCCCTCAGGATCAAAGTAGAATGGATAAATGCTGGACAATCCCGGATCATCTGCTAGACCAAGGAAAGATCAGCTTCTTCGAGAAGGCAGGAATCCCTATCCCAAATGGAGGTTAGGGTAGAAGAAAGAAGTAGCAACAATTGGATCATAATACGAGTGGAATTTCCACTCGCGATTATATCAAGTAAAACCAAGAACTTCATGAGAGTATCTCCAAGCCATATCAAATGACTCAATCTTGTTTGCCGTCATGTTAGTTGTAATTGGATGCCGAGTATCTTCGAAGTCTGACCAAATTGTGTAAGTGATGGCTTCACTTCCTTTTCCTAAGAGGTTAATTCAACCATTGTGCACATCAATCAAAGCACGACTGTCTTACGAAGCTCCTCCCGAGAAATTAAAGGGACCTCGGGGGTCTGGCTCAAAATCTACCACCACAAAGTCGCTGAAAGTTGAAATACACAACATTTAACGGAGATGTCTTTTGCAATTCCCGAGGGTATGGTTTTAAGAAATTCGATCGATCCGAGGTTCGAGTTTGTCATGCAAGTTGGAGTAAGATCAGGAAGTGAAAGCTTTTCCCAGACTGAAAATGGCATTAGATTAATGCTAGCACCGAGATCGGCTAATGCTAAGCATTCATCCATCCCTGGAAATTCACAAGGAATCAGGAACTTGCCGGGGTCTCCAAGTTTTCTGGGTAACTTGTTCAATATGACGCCGAACAATGTTCATGTCCATCCGAAGTTTCGAGCTTAGACAGGGTTCATTGGAAGTTCGAAGCCCTTCATTAGTTACTCTTTATTCTCCAATTAAGGCTCTTAGAGTCGAGGCGAATTTGGGCATCAAAACAAGAGCATCCGTAAAGCTAATCTCGAAACTCATCTCTTTGAAGATTTCATAGAATTTGTTGATTTGTTCATTAGCTTGATTACGGCTCTTTTCATTACACGCCTCGAAGGATAAGGAAGAAGAAAAAAAAAAAAACCCCCCTTTTTGAAAAAAAAAAAGGGGTTTAGTGTTTTGTACGGGAGCACAACAGGAGCAACAATGGGCTCAAGAACTGAGTGTGATTGGTTTCAGGACCAACCGAGGTTGGACGGGTGCGTACATGTGAACAGGAAGGGGTGCACTTGGTCCTTTGTCACCTCGGGTATTGTTTTCACTACTGATGAAGTAGGAATTTGAGGTTCCTTGATATGCAACACCCGCTTCGGGTAGTGATACCCTTTAAGACTTCTCTAGGTTAGTAACTGTGTTACCAGGGAGTGTCCTGACCTGAAGTAGAAGCGGTATTGGCAGTTACAAACTTAGCAACATATCAGTCCAGATTGCCATTTGATTGTTCAATTTGTTGTTACGATTTGGCTGCTCTAGACTCTGATTTTGGAGTTATTTGCATGTTTTCTCATGATAGCATCATTAGCCTATGACTAGTTTTCAAAATCGTTCTTGGTGAAAACTGCGTGGTCCGAGAACGGGGGCTTGATAAGCCTGGAGACGATTAAACCCGGGGTCTATGAAGTAGATTCTGACTGAAATTGGACTGGTTTTAAAATTTCCACCTCCTTTTTGTTGAAATGCTCTCCCGGTTTTTGGTTAAAGTTGGGCCTTCCGCACAGCTTACAAAACACCCATCGGGTGTACTCCATATAAGCTAGTGTACGGGAAAGCATGTCATCTACCAATCGAGCTAGAGCACTGATTGATAGTTTTATACACGTAAAATATACTATAAAATAATATAATCCCGAGAGTAATTAAGAAAGATACCAAGTTACCCTTGATAAAATTCACTCTCAAAAATATATATATAATATAATATAAAATACGTATATTAAACCGGGTAAGTATGATCACCCGGGTCGTTTTCCCCAATGACTCGTGCAATGGAAACCTCACTCTCGTTCGGAATGGTTGATTTGAATAAGAAAAGAGATATTTTTGATTTAATTATACTACTAAAATTAAAGGCACAATTTAAACAACTAATTAACAAGTTAAACTAATTACGAAAGTAAATAAAATGCGACATTTAAGAAAACAAATGCAATTTAAATCTTAAAAATGTAAACTAGATTCCTAAACCTAAATTAATGCTAAAGAAAATTTTAGGAAAAAGAAAAATATTTTTTTAAGGGCTTTTCGGATTTTTTATGAATTAAATACTATTTAATCTAAATTAAATTCTAAAAATAGAAATTAAATTGATAAAAACTAAGAAAAATACTTTTTAAGCTAACTTAATCCTAAATTACTTAAAAAGATGAGAAAAACATTTTTTTATCACTAATTTTTCTATTTAAAAGGTTAAAATTAAAAAAACTAAAGGATTGAAAATTAAATGATTAAATCTAACTTTGAAAATTAATTTTTAAAAAATATAAAACTTAAACTAAAAATTATATAAAAATATTTTTTATAAAAAGAAATAATGCAGAAAATTAATTTTATTAAAAGCCCTAATTTTTAATGAGTAATTTTAAACTAATTTAAGTAATTAAACTAAAAACCTAATTTATTATTTATAAAAACTATTTTTATTAAGCTTAACCAATTTAACCAAAACACATGGGTTAAAAGTGACAAAACAGAAAGATAAGGGTAGGCGGCCTAATATTAAAGTTTTATAAAACACACAAAGTTTGATCTATTGGCAGATATAGTCCCTTAACTTGGGACTAACTAGACTAAACTATTTAAACTAACGAAGGACTTACTATGAAAATTAAAAGGACTAACTGTGTAAGTAACAAGGACTAACTATGAAAAGTTTTAACTAACAGAAACTTTAGAGATGAACAGACATGACCCCTGAAGCATCTAACAACCAACAACCAGCATCCATATTATAAAAAAAAACAGCTTATTAACTAACTTTTTAAGACAACTTTTATAAAAACTTAACTACTAACTTATTTAAAATAAGCTGTATGGGCTTATGAAGGCTGATAAGCTCAACAGCTTATTAACATTCAACTTATAACCTAAACTGATTTAAACAATTACCTCAAAACCACAAGATATATTCAACTTATTAAACTAAAAGCTGCAGCTTATCTTAAACTGCTTATCAACTAACATTAAGCAGATTCAAAAGCTTAAAAGTTAAGCACATTTATTAAAACTAAATTGAAACTAAGGAAGCTTAAAAGATAAGGTGTACCTTGGCTTTCCAGCATGAACAGGAAAGCAATAAGTTGTGTGGGGCTTATGGCTTATTCACATAAGCCCTAAATCAAACCAACACGTAGGCAGGTTAAGGAGCTGGTTTCTAAGGGTCACGTTCGTGAGAGCATGAACCCGTATGTTGTTCCTGCCCTATTGACTCCCAAGAAGGATGGTACATGGCGTATGTGTGTTGATAGTCGAGCCATCAACAAGATTACTGTGAGGTACAGGTTTCCTATTCCTCGCCTTGATGATTTGCTTGACCAGATTAGTGGTGCTACTATTTTTACGAAGCTGGATTTGAAGAGTGGGTATTACCAGATTCGTCTTAGACCTGGTGATGAATGGAAGACCGCTTTCAAGACTCGTGAAGGGTTGTATGAGTGGTTGGTGATGCCTTTTGGTTTATCAAACGCACCAAGTACATTTATGCGTGTGATGAATCAATTGTTCAGGCCTTTTATTGGCAAGTTTGTGGTTGTTTATTTTGATGACATTCTTATTTATAGTGCTTCTTTTAATGAGCATGTCACCCATGTGAGGCAGGTCTTGACCTTGCTTCGGAAGGATAGTTTTTATGCAGCCACAAAGAAGTGTGTGTTCATGACCCCTAAAGTTTTGTTTTTGGGGTATGTTGTTTCTGGTGATGGCATACAGGTGGATGAGTCTAAAGTAGCAGTTGTTCAAGAGTGGCCAACTCCAACTACCATTACTGAAGTTCAGAGTTTTCATGGTCTTGCTTCTTTCTATAGGCGATTTATTCCTAATTTTAGTTCCATTATGGCCCCTTTGACAGATTGCATGAAGGGAAAGTCATTTGTTTGGACGGAGGAAGCAGAGTTGGCTTTTCAGGTTGTCAAAGAAAAGCTTACTACAGCACCAATCTTGATATTGCCTGACTTTTCTAAGGTTTTTAAGCTTCATACTGATGCCTCAAAGGTTGCTATTGGAAGGGTTCTTAGTCAAGGTGGGCGACCTGTTGCGTATTTTAGTGAGAAGTTGACAGAGCCGAAGTCTAGGTACGCTACTTATGACTTAGAGTTTTATGCAGTGGTCCAAGCTGTGAAGCATTGGTGCCATTACTTGTTTCATAAGGAGTTTGTTTTGTTCACTAATTATGATTTCTTAAGGCATATTCATACTCAAGATAAGGTATCCCAAAACCATGGGCGTTGGTTGGCATTTCTTGAGAAGTTTACTTTTGTGGTGAAACACAAAACTAGTGTTTCCAATCGAGCTGCTGATGCCTTAAGCAGGAGGAGTGGTTTGCTTGTAACAATGCAGGTTGATGTTCCAAGACTTGATGTCATTCGTGACATGATGACTGTGGACCCATGTTTTGCGAGGTGTGCAGGCTGGGGAGAAACCATATTTCTTTATGCATGATGGGTTCCTTTTCAAAGGGAATCAACTATGTATTCTGATTCAAGTCTTCGCTTGCAAATTATTAAGGAATTACATGATGAGGGGCATGTTAGCCGTGATCGCACTTTGAAATTGGTGCAAGCTTCTTATTTCTGGCCCACTTTGAGGAAAGAGGTGGATCGTTATGTCAAGAGGTGTCGTGTGTGCCAGGTCTCAAAGGGCACGACTACTAATCTCTATATGCCTTTGCCTGTTCCTTTGCAGCTATGGGTTGATATTAGCATGGATTTTGTGTTGGGGCTACCTCGTACTCAAAGGGGTAATGATTCAATCTTTGTTGTTGTTGATCGTTTTTTTAAGATGGTGCACTTTATTCCGTGCAAGAAGTTGACAGACGCAGTTAATGTATATCGTTTACATGGTTTACCTTCCTCTATTGTTTCTGATCGGGACACTCGGTTTCTGAGTCATTTTTGGCGTAGTTTGTGAAAGATGGTGAATACTCAACTCAATTTTAGTAGTGCTTATCATTCTCAAACTGATGGGCAAACTGAAGTTGTTAATAGGTCCCTTGGCAATCTCCCTTGGCAATCTGTTAAGATGTGTTTGGTGGGTGATCATGTGAAGGCATGGGATCAAAAGTTGTGTCAAGCTGAGTTTGCTCATAATCATGCTGTTAATCGAAGCACTGGGTTTTGTTCATTCCAGGTGGTTTATTCTGCTCAACCACGTGGTCCTCTTCTGCTCAACCACGTGGTCCTCTGGATTTAATGACTCCTCATGTTTCTAGTTCTGTTTCCAAGAAAGTGCAGGATTTTGTTGCAGGGTTACATGATGTTCACAAAGCTATTCATGAAAATTTGGTTCGTGTCAATTCCAAGTACAAACAAGATGCGGATCACAAGCGAAGACATGTTGATTTTGAAGAGGGTGACTTTGTATGGGCTATCACAAGTCAGTTTGTAGGCCTGGCTATCTGGCTTATATTAGCCTGATATTAAGACTCTTTTGGTTTGTCGGGGGTGATCAACAACAATCTTATCACTAATGAGATGTTCCAAACATGCCTCTTCCTATAGAAATATTTTTGGAATTTGATAATTCCATGAAACAAAATAGTTATTCAAGTTAAGTTGTTTATTTTACTGTGCCTCAAAACATTAATTCACAATGTTAATATGCATGCTTAACTTACTCTGCAGGCTGTATGGGAAACAGGTGCACTAAAAAAAGCAAAAGATAAGCTCGAGAAATAACTGGAGAACTTAACATGGCGTTTATAGCTGGAGAAACGTTTGAAGGTAATATATGTAATATATCTAATAATGATTGAAATAAAATAGTAGAGAAGTTAAAATTTAACAGGAGATAGATGGTTGATGTGCGGTTGGCTGGTATTACGCAACCCAACAGAACTAGCCAAACACAACATAAAACAACTGTCTTTAGCAACCCATTGTTAAAACTGGTTTCATATGATGCTAGTTGTCCATATTTCGACATAAATTAGATTACATGCAACTTCTACATTATTCATCTACAAATTCCAGTTTGGTGATTATACTAATTAAGGGTTTTCAGCATTGCCCTTTATAAGTGATTGGAAATTATTGCGTTTTAAAGATGCCGATAACACATTATAACTATTTGATATATAATGAAACCTAAAATGAATTTCTGAATCTATCGGCTTTATGATTGGTTTAGGAGTAATAAAGCAAAACTGATTTTGATTTCTTGATTATTTGGGGGTTACATTAAAAGCAAATCCTTAAATAATCATGATTATCCAAATACGCTATTAAAGCTTGAAACAACAGTTTCTTGCAACTTCTTTTGTCACAACTTATTATCTTATTCGGATTATTCAATATCACATAACCACATTCAAAAAGTAATACAATACCTAACTAGGACTCTGTTACCATTATGACGTTTTAGATATCGAGTTAGGGAACGCATTCAAGTATTAAATGAAATTAGTTGTTAATAGTACAATGTAATATTCTGGTAGTGTATACGAGCTCACAGATGTTATGGATTTTTCAGTTACCCCGATGATCAATTTGGTCGTTTATGGGAGCCATATGGCGAAAAGAGTCTTACAACACCAAGAGGTGAAAGGGTAGCTAATAATGGATTTTGGAACGTCCCTCCACTAAAAGTATTTCATGCCGTAAGTTGACAGACACAGCAAGTGCAACCCCTGGAGTGCCATGGCCACTTGAACCACTTCAGATCTCCATGTAGTCATGCTTTGTACTTTGTGGATGAAACCGAGACCTCAAGATCTTTCAATATTTTGATAAATAATGTTACGTATTTCAATGATCTAGAGGTTCCTCAGTCTGGCGTTGCTTTGTTTGCTAACGATTGGCCGTTTGGTGGCCCTACTAAATTCATACTTACTCCGACTGCCGGATCTACAATTGGTCCTTTGATCAATGGTGGAGAAATATTCGAGGTGCTGACGGTTGTTGGAACAACGCAAACAAGATATGGTTAAATTCACAATTCTGGTTAAATACACTACTTGGATGATATCTTTTCGGTTTAAGAAATATAACATGTTTATTAATATTTCTTGGAGTTATATATTCATGATATATGATGTTAGTTTTACTTGGCAGGACTCCAAAATCATTGGTTGCTGGGTTGATGTGGCTTGGTGTGAAGGATGGTCGATATCATACGAGACATGTTTGCCAAGACAATTACGGGAACATCTTTGGTCACTAATGTTGGTTGCTGGGTTAATCATCTGTGGTTTTTTGTACTCACACATTAAAAGGGTTCAAAATGCACTCGGGATGTTACCTGCAGCTGCCCTACTCCGTATGGTAGGAGATATTTATTCCAGATTCGTGATTGTTTTATTCCAGATTCGTGATTGTATCTCTGTGCACCAGGCAACATTAGCCAAACGCATACAATGTGTAAAAAACCCGCACGGATACATGTAAGTTTAAATCTACTAATCAGACTTCTAGGGGTGTTTGGGTTAATATGTTTGTTGATAATTTTTTAATGACTATTTTGGGTTTTATCCCTTTTGTTCTTTGGCACATTTCTTATTGTCGTATGATGTTGCTCATGTTAGGTTTATGCATTTTGTACAAGAATCATGAAATCGACTAAAAATTTACATTGTACACAACAAACACCTCACAACGAAGCGCGGGCCTGAAACCTTGTTCATAATCCAATAATGCCATCATTATCTCAATTGAGCTTTCTGATTTCTATTTTAATCTTTGTCTAAACTCTCATATATTGATTCCCATTCTAATTAATTTTAGCTCAAACCCTTATTCTCTAAAAAATACGGCGATTGTGACGACCACCCAAAACATCCCATCTCCGATCGTTTAATCCTACCTTATTTGATCTTATACCTTATAGCGTTCATGTTTCTGTTGATTAATCGTTTGATTTTATCACCATACCGCTCTTTATTTGGTTGCCGATCTTCTAGGTTTTAGGGTTTCGATTATTACTTGTGTTTCGTCACTCTTGCTACTTAGGGTTATATATTGTCGCATTAATTCCTATTCAATTATGTTATTGTTACGACCAATAATGGAGGTTGGTTAGGGCACATATTTTCTTGTTAATTTAACCCTAATTTTTTAGGGTTTCTTTCTTCTTCTCGTCGCTAATCATTGGGTTATGTTTTGTTTCTTTGCGTTATTAATTGTGGGTTTGAGAGTATTGAGAAGACGTGTCATTTACTTAGTGGTTTAGCCACGAGGGTTAAAGACGTTGATGGTCGATTGCTTGGGAAGGATAGCA
>BQNB010098831.1:0-22344 GCA_026074375.1 Tanacetum coccineum
ATAACATCAATCAGTTACAATTTCTCCATTAATGTTAATCCTTCTAAACCACAAAAAGTCAAGCAGTTTCGATTCCAATTTTTTTAAAAACATCGCCGGTTTTAATTGAGCAATTAATGTTGACACATACAAACAATCATCTTCAAAAATAAGTTACGGTTTTTGAATTGAAATAATATATTTAACTCCGTCTTTATCAACGCTAACCTCTTGATGCGATGCACATACTCTGCATAATTTGTATTATGTGTTTTTTTCATAATGAATAGTTTTGAAAAATTAAGGCTTTTTTATATATGCTTATATAGGGTTTTAAAAAATTAGGTTTTTTTTATAAATGCTTATAGGGCTTAATTAGATTGGTGTTTTGTGCAAACGTAAAGCTTGCTCTTTTCATGGATAACATTGATGTTGCGTTCACCACTAATCGTGTTACTCCTATGTGTTCTAGTATGAAAAAAACTATCATTTATTGTTTATGATTATTAGTTTAGTATTTAATATCTATCTGTAGGTTCCGATTTAACACTTCACTTCATAACCCGAATCGAAACAAGAAAGGAGAAAGAGAGATGATAAGTTTAGAGAGAGAGAGAGAGAGAGAGAGTTGAGAGAGAGAGGAGAAAGATATATTAGAAATGAAAAACTAGATATTTTCTAAAATAAAATATCTATATATATATGAGATATTTTCTAAAAAGAAAATATCTAAATATATATATATCCCCTACACATTTAATGTGACGCGCGGGATATTTAACTAGGACCCAGGCTCGGGTTTTGCTTGGGATTAAACCCGAAACATATACAATATTAGATTAACTATCGAGCCCGATTCCCGATATTATCTTATTACAACGTTAACTAAATAAAGACCGAAGCTCCATCGTAGAGTGACCGAGCTTCCTTGTTCGACTCAATAAATTGAGGCTAACATACATGTTCTTTTCTAACTTGACATCAGTCACAAACTTGCTCCATTATGGTTGAAGAGCGTTCAGAAATTTTATATTCACTTGAACTTGTTGCATTGTCATGCCAATTGTGTGCATATCATTAATAAGTTGAGCAAAGCGCAAGTAATACTCATAAAGTGTTTCACCCTTAACGAAAGTAAACTTGTCAAACTCATTGTACAGTTTACATTCACGTTCTTGATATGACAGTTTAGTGCCTTGCATGAGTAACTTGACTCTATCCTAGATATCTTTAGCTGCCTGATTGTAGTAATCTATACACGTAAAATGATATAATAAGTATAGAAAATTACCAAACTACCCTTGAGGACAAAAGTAGTAAGGAAAATTCTCACAATTATATATAATAATACGTATATTTACCGGTAAGTGATTACCGGGTCGTATTCCTTGAAGATTTATGAAATTGAACCACGTTGTTGTTTGACAATGATTTGAATAGGTTACGAAGAAAGAATTGTTTCTAAAACTAAAGATGAGTAAATAAAGTACAATTAAACCTAACTTTAATAACGGGAAATTAAACTTTAACTAAAAACGCAAAATGGGAACCCCAAAACGTTGATTAAAAAAAACCAAATTTCAAAATTAAACTAAAATGAATTTTTCCCTTTTAAAAGACTCCTAATTGAATCTAAAAAGTTAAGTTAAAGAAAACTAGAACAAAACGAGTTCAAATGAGCTTAAAAACACGAAAAAACCGTAAACGGAAACGAATCCCAGTTCTTGTAAAAATTGAAATTTTGCAATTTTAAGACCCTAAAACGGAAACAAAACTTTTTTTCCCTAGGAACTATATAATAAAGAAAAATTTCTAATAAGGAAATTATATTTTTGATTATTTTCTATTTTTTATGATTTTTATTAAAGTTTTTTAACAAAAAAAATGATTTAAAAATACTAAACTAATATATAAAAATCCTGGAAAAATTATAGAAAATTACTTGAACAAATAGAGACCAGGAAAAATAAGCTTATGTTACACAGCTTAATCGAATAACTGTGTAATAAGCTAAAACACTATATTGGAACTTAAAGTGCTCAAAAATATATATAAAAGATAGATAATCTAAGGTATAACATATGAGCTATTGAAGCAAAGTGGTTAGTGACTTTTAGGGTGGGACCGAGTGGTGTGTGAGAAGGTTTAGGACAATCAGTATTCGAATCCAAAGCTTCAACCTTTTTTTAATTTTTTATTTATTTTTGAAAACTTATAAAAACAAAAGTTTGTAGACAATCGTAAAAATAAGCACTTTTTACTAAAAGAAATTATTTTGAAAACCCTAGATAAGCTTATAAAACATCTGAAAACATGACAGACACTACTTAACCATATTTTGGTTTATTTTTAGAAAACTTAAAAGCAACAAAAACTAAAGTAAAGAAAAAGCTAATAAGCTAATCCTACTGATTTAATAAGCTAATGACAACTGAATTTTAATCTAATAAGCTAATTAAGATAAGAGTTAAACAAAAGCTTAAAAGCAATAAGCAATAAAACTCTAAAAAGCACTTAATAGAAACTGACAACCAAACAGACCCTACAGGGATCTTTGAGCTTATTTTTCAATAAGCTATTGGATCCTTATGCACTATTAAGCTACACTAGATTAAACTACAACTAAAAAGCTCTCTAAAACATCTTTCAGAAACTATTTTGAAATTCAATTGCTTATTGAAAATGCTTTGAAAACAGACAGCATAAGTCAGTATTCAATGACTTTGCTTTTTGAAAATTAAAAGAAGAATTGCTCTTTTTAAGAGCAAAAAACAGATAATCTAAAGAGCTTTATATTAAAAACAATTATGAAACAGATTAACTACTACCCCTAATCTATTTATAATCCAAATATCAAAACCTACAAACCAAATTAACCATCTGAAAATTAATCATGAAAACAGTTATTTGTCTTTTTATACTGCTGGTGCAGTTTGCATAGAAAACACTCAAATCTAACTTAGACAAAATGCGGGGCAAAGACTCAGATTCCTACACTTTTGAGACAACAAATAAAGAACAAAGAAGGCTTTAGACAATCACTAGAATCTACTCAAGCTTATAATTCAAGTGACACTTGACAGATTAAGACTTATGTTAAATCTATTAATGAAAACTTGTTTGAAACTAATCTAGCTTAAAAAACTTGTTCTAACAGACTTATTTAAGAGATTAAAATCAAAAGCCAAAGACCAAATGGCCACTAGCAGTACTAACTTGTGGTTAGTACTACTATGCCAAACACCCCTTTAAACACTTGAATCTCATATTTTAGCTTATGAAGATGAAAATTAAAGCTCATAATGCAATTACCAGATAATGTAAAGCTTCAAACAAACCTTATAAGCAGATTTAAACCACTTGAATAAGCAAAATCTATAAGCTAACTATTAAGCTAAATACGTAGATTAAGCTATTAACTAAAGACAGAGAAAGTAAAAGGTATAGAACCTAAAATCCCAGCTAAACATGGATTATTGCTCAAAAAGAGCTTAAGTCTACAAGCTCTGGCTTATTGAAAATAAGCCAGTAAAGTCTATGGACCCATCCATGTCTGGTCCATCATCCAATTAATAGATGTGGTGTATTTGGGGGAGAATTTGAGTATGAATGAGCTTATTTAAGCTATTTGAGCTTAAATGAGCATATGACTAGCTTAAGAAGCTTATTAAGAGCTTATTGAAATTTTTAAACCATATTGCATTAAGTAAGACATATTTAAACACAAACTTAACTATGAAAAGCAACTTTTATTAATGAAACGAGATTACAATACTTAAAACAAAGGTTACAAGTATTAAAATTGAAAATTACACGATAAGCTAAAATTATTATCTAAAAATTAACTAAAAACTAACTCCTGTGTGTGTGAATGTGATGGGCTTTTTATAGCCTGTAAATGAAGCTTCTAGGTCCTGGATCACGTTCCTCTCTCCCTTGATCTTGGCCTTTCATTCTCTCCCATCATTGGATCCTCAATCGTACCCGTAGGATTAGATTTGATCACACGGATTGCCAACGTGGCATTCCGTGTGTCAGAGCCATTGTGTGCTTTTTTTACACTTACTTTAGTGTAAATTCTTTGTCCTTGATGTGTTTCTTGTCAGACCCACATAACCTCCTTTTGTACAATTGGACCAATAAGGAGCTTGTATGACGTTTCTTTGTGCCACATCACTACTTGTTACTTGAATTGTTGAGCCACGTTGCCAATTGCAATTAACCCTTTGATTTTGGCATGGGGTTAAGGGGAGGTGACGATGAATAGTAAAAAAACACTCGCGTCATTTTAACCGTTAGTTAGGGTGTTTGACTCGGGAAATTTGGGCTTTGACCTGGGTTTATAAAAAGAAAAGGGATTGGGCCGGGTTATATAAGATAACGAGTGTTGGCTTTTGTTAATAGAAAGTTAACACCGTTATGGCTTTAAGGGTTATTTGTGAAATATGTTTAACAATGAGGGGCTGTTTTGAGAATTTTTATGTTTTGTCATTTAGTGAGTTGACTTTGGTTGACTAAGGGTTGACTGGAGTTGACTTTTGACCCTTCTTGCTATCAAATCCCTGGCTTTTGTACACTCTTTCCTATCTCTTGCACTCTTTTCCGTCTCGTGCTCGGTTTTGTCCGGTTTTTAACCGTTTTCTTGTGATATTTGCATTATCCGTACCTACATAATCACAAAGACAAAACAAGCAATATACAAGCATTTTATGCACAATTTTATCTTTTTAAGGACATTTTTGATATAGAAAGGATATGTGATTTCTCACATATCACTGCCTGACAATGGTTGACAATGGAATACACATTGGGTGGGAGACCTTGAAGAACAATGGTAGTTGCTTGAACATCACATTTATCTTGAAGTTGTTCTTGTTTAGTGAGTTCTGCATATTTCTTTGGTCGAATTACATCATTTTCTTTAATTGTCGGATAGACAAGAGGTTCATTTTCAATAGATTCAAGCATCATTCTACCGTTTTTCTTTCCTTTGATGTATAGCAACATACGACTCTGCCATGAGTTATACATTGACTTGTCAAGCATAGGAGGATGGTTCTCGGCACCAGCAACTATCATGTGCTCAGCTAATGTAGTCATTTTCAATTGATTGTGAAATTTGAAAATATAAGATCTTGATCGTCTAGTGATTAGAGGTTGTTGTGTTAAAGTGATGTTTGTTTAAAGTGATTGAGAATTGGTATTACATGAGATTTTACAAATCTTAATAAAACCGAGAAAATAATTGTATATTTCGCGGGATTTTACAAATCAAAAAAGAAACCGTGAAATAAGAGTCTTTATATAAATCGGCTGGTATAAATCGGCTAGTATAAATCGGCTAAGGTAAATGACATAAACCGGCTAGTATCAAACCCTGTATAAATCGGCTAAGGTTAGTGACATAAATCCGCTAATATCAAAAACTGTATAAATTGGCTAATTTAAATGACATAAACTGGCTAATATCCAACCCTGTACAAATCGGCTAAGGTTACTGATATAAATCGGCTAATATCAAAAATGTATAAACCGGCTAATTTAAATGACATAAACCTGCTAATATCCAACCCCGTATAAATTGGTTAATTCAAATACATAAATCGGCTCATTTAAGTGCATAAATTGGCACCTTTATAAAATCTAAAAAACCAACTTTTCAAATCACTCAAAAACACACTTTTTGACGTTTTTGCTTGATTTCTTTTGTACAACTAAGTATTACTAAGCTACTAGAACCTTAAAAACACAAACTTGATGATTTTTAAGACCAAAAATTCATGTACTTTTTGTTTCGAGCTAAGCAACCAAAACGCACCCTTTTCAAGCTTAAACGCACACAAAACACTCAAAATTACCCCATGGCGACTGATACCAATTATAGAATATAAGTTATCTAATCACACACACAATCTTAACAAGAAATCTTAGAGAGAGAAAGAGTGGTTGGACACTTCTAGAGAGAGAAAACAAAAGAGAGAATGTAATATTATGAAATGAGCCAACACCCTCTCCAAGGCATGGAGAGGGTATATAAGTTGTACATAGGCCGGCCACCCTATGGGCTTTCCATGGGCTTGGCCCGGTTAGCTTACATAAGTTCCAAATATTAACTACGAGCTACGAGATACATATTTAGGAGTGACCAATACTTCTCATAATTCTAACAAGTTGGGGTTTTGATTTTGATTTTTTTGGGTTTTTTGTGGAGTACACTATGTACATTGTTCCCTAATGTTCATATAAGCTAACAAAAAAGGTTCTAGTTTTTTGGAGTACACTATGACACTATGTATAAATTAGAAGAAGAAATAATATCTTTTTAAGAGCAATATTTGGAGTGAGATAAATAGATTTGTCATTGTTGCACTGGTATACTATGTGTGGCAAGAAAGGAACTTCATAATTTATTTTAGAAAGAATCAAGGAATAATGGTGATTTAATAAAGATTGTGTAAGAGAATGTGAAAAAGAAGTTATGAGTTTGAGACTTAAAAATTCAAAGGCTACTAGTAGAGCTGCAACTATATGAGGTCTAAAATGGGTAAATTTTGTTGGTGATTTTAGTGTCATCGGTCATTTTATGTAATTATGATTTACCCCAAGACCAAAAGGATTTCAAGTTAAACTATAATACAGGTCAGGCGGTGCGGAGTGCACACTCGTATAAGTTAATTTGGTTTCCAACACAACAAATGGTGGTTATTAGTTATTACCCAAGAGTGTGACCATTTACCAAAGGGTATGACCATTCATGAAAGGGTGTGACTTTTCATGAAATGTCACTTTGTCTATTATATATAGACATCATTTTGGTCTTTCCATAAGATAAACAAATACAACAAATTCTCTATGTTTTGCTCTCTTTCTTGTGCCTAGAATTAGAGCGTGTTCTTGTATTATCCTAATACGAATTTCGTGTAACCCAAGGCACAAATAGGGTCAAAATATTGTATTAGAAAAGTGGATTATACACGATTCAAGAATTTATCCGGGCAATATTTGATTATCAAGACCCTAATACCAACAAATTTAAGATTGCAAAGCATATGAAAAAGTTAGATAACTGAAATGTAGCTTTAGAATGTAGCTTTGGATCTAGAGGGGGATGTATATCATGTTAAGGAGGGGAAGGATATTCTCTTTCTGATATGGGTGAAACCTTTCTATGTGGCTATCATTCTACCAAGCACAATGAGTTAGGGAGTGATGTTATCAGTTAGTCTTTGATATGATTGCATCAATTAAATAAAATGTAGGCCATATTATGAAAAAGGATATTATGGATGTGAATTAGATCATGTTAGAGTTCAATCATTATACTGAGAAAGTGAGTCTTGGAGGTTGTTGTGTATCTTTGATTGTTCATCCTAGCATTTGTTATTGTTTATATCATGGTGGAGATGATTTGAAAGATGTATATTCATTTTCTTATACATGTGACAGGTTTAGGAGACATGAGCAGTACAAGTGTGGTTGATGCCATGTATTCATATTTCATTCTACTAAGAGTAGTGAGTTTCGGGAAATGCTACTGCTTGGTATTTGAATTTAGTAAGTCATGAAAATGTAATTTACATATGTCAGTCTTACTTTTTGGCTTTATAGGTGCTTATGTAGAATTTTATGTTGTTAGTTTTAGTATGTTGTGTATAGTTGGGAATTAGTATTCTTTCCATGTATTTGATAGGAAAATAACATGCTCATACTACAGTCTAGGGGTTGTCCTTTTCGCAGTTTTAAGGCATTTGTAATATGCACTTTTGTGATAAATATGTCTAAACTGTTTTGACAAATAAAAATTTATACAAAATATTAATTGATATTAATACATCGTACATGCACAATTATTATAACTATATAATTTATACATAGTGTCATAGATAAATTTTATTCAACAACCTCATGTATCAACTAGACAAATATTAACATGACAAGATAGAAATTTAAATTATTAACCAATTGTATTATTAAAATGCACAAATAATTGTAAAATTTTGATATTTTGTGCCTTATATTAAAAAACATTATATAAAATTTATTTCAATAACAATGATAGAGTGTACTAACACATATGCCTAAACTCATGCCTAATCCATTAATAATTTGACACATCATTCTAAATCTTCACTTTTGATTTTTCCATTTGTCATCATCATACTCTTAGGCATGTTTTTAATATGCATTTTAAATATGACAATTATTTTTCTTGTTTCAAACCCCGTTCATGGAAGTAAAAGGGATTACTTATCTGTTTAATTTTTATAGTATCAAGTCTTCATGAATTATTGTTAATACAAACATTTTCAATTTTATCTCTTTAATTTCTCAGTCTTCTTTTTATATTAAATAATAAACAAATAACTTTTACATAACTTTTTAAATTCAATTTTTTATATTAAATTTTCTATATTAAGTGAATTAAGTTAAATTAACACCTTTTATAAAAAAGTTCGACTTGAGTTAAACGGTTTTAACCAAACCGAAATAAGGGTGCTCGCGGTTTGAAAATCGGACCGGATTAGAACCGACTGTAACACCCCAATTTCTATAAGTTTTAATAATAGACTTTTATATTGTTATAAGAAAATTAGAAAAGACTTTATGTTAGTATCTTATGGAATTAAGGACCATTTGGAGAAAATAGTTAATGAAAAGGACTAACAATGCAAAGGACTTAATGACATGGACTAACGGTGTAAAATACTCATTATGGGCAGAAATTACCAATTTACCATTATTGCATTATAAGTTTTATATCCCAGGGATTTCATCGTAGAAGGCCACGTGCCTATGTGTTGGCATAGAGGGAGAGCAGACTAAATTACTTAGGGAAAATCATCCTTATCAATTCATTAAGAAAATTTGTGCAAAAGAGTTGGAAGAAATCATGTTCAAGGAACAATCAAAGTGGAAATCTCTCTTCTTTAATGTTAAATCTGCTTGGGAAGACTTGAGGTGTAAAAGACAAAAGGTGAAATGGAGTAAACTGGTCTGGTATTCCTAAGGTATTCCTAGAAACTCTTTCATTCTCTGGCTTGCAGTTAATGAAAAACTTCAGACTCAAGACAGAATGATGATGTGGAGCTCAAACAAGAATATGATTTACAGTTTGTGTGCTACGTGTATTGATTCACATAGCCACTTATTTTTCAATTGTGATTACTCAAAGGAAATTTGGGAAAATATGAAAAGAAAAATGAAGACTATGAACATTGATAATGAATGGAGGAATACTATTGGAAAACTTGCTGAGAAGCCCTGCTCAAATAACATAAGAATTGTTGTAAGGAAATTTGTGCTATCAACCTGTGTATACTTCATTTGGAGAGAAAGGAATGCAAGAATTTTTACCAGTGAGAAGAAGGATGCCAATAGGTTGAGCAAAGAGATTGAAGAAAGTGTGAGGGTTCAATTAATGAATATTAAGGTAAAGAATTATGTGCAAGTCAGAGCTATTGCAGAGGAATGGGATATTCATATGAAAGTTCAGGTCTGATATGTGGGTGTTTGGCATAAGACTTTATGTGATCCTAGTTCTTGGATGATGCCTTTTTGGGATGTGTATTCTGGGAGTAATTATGAGGATGTAGCTACAGTTAGTTTTCAGGTACCCTTGCAGAAAGGAAATGTAATTTAGGTACTGTGGATATCCATAGGGTCTTAGGATGGATTTAGTAGAACTCACTCAATGGGGATGCCATTGTGAGGAATGAGTTTGCTTTGAGTGATACTGATTTTGGGTGAAGCCTTATTGTGATAGGATTCTGTATTTCAGTATGAGGTGGCTGCTGTACTGAGGTATAGGATAATCTTACAATGGGACTGTAGATGAATGTAGGTCTATCTCAAATACATTGTGCAAAGGTGATACGAGAGGGTGTGAATAGAGGAATTATATGTTCTGTTTAGTAGTATGATTTTTTCCTTTGCTGTAGTTTATGTTTTTTTGTTCTGTTTTGTGCAGGTTGTCTAAGGTTTTGGCATGTCTTAACCTTGTACAGTCCGTGTGTACTGTATTCGAAGTTGTGGCATTAATATATTTTTTACATTTTCACTAAAAAAATCACCTTTTCACCTTTTCTCTACTGGCGCTCATTTTTGGGATGTGTATTCTGGGAGTAATTGTGAGGATGTAGCTACAGTTAGTTTTCAGGTACCCTTGCAGAAAGGAAATGTAATTTAGGTACTGTGGATATCTATAGGGTCTTGGGATGGATTTGGTAGAACTCACTCAATGGGGATGCCATTGTGAGGAATGAGTTTGCTTTGAGTGATACTGATTTTGGGTGAAGCCTTATTGTGATAGGATTCTGTATTTCAGTATGAGGTGGCTGTTGTACTGAGGTATAGGATAATCTTACAATGGGAAATGTAGCATGAATGATGGTATATCCTCAAATGCATTGGTGAAAAGGTGATATGAGAGGGTGTGAATAGAGGAATTATATGTTCTGTTTAGTAGTATGGTTTTTTCCTTTATTGTAGTTTATGTTTTTTTATTCTGTTTTGTGCAGGCTGTCTAAGGTTTTGGCATGTCTTAACCTTGTGCAGTCCGTGTGTACTGTATTCGAAGTTGTGGCATTAATATATTTTTCACCTTTTCACCAAAAAAATCATGTTCAAGGATTTAAATATCATCAAGAAAAGTAATGAGGAGTAATTAGTGATGGCTTTGAGTATTCTTAGAAGGTCTCAAGTTCTTATAATCATTCTCAATCAAGGTAAGTAAGTGAATTTAGTTTTAATTCATGATTTTGATAGAAATTGAAGGTTTGTGCTTAATTGGGGTTCTTTAGAATCTTAGTCTTGAATTAAAATGTAATTGAGGTTAGAAGTATTAACATTATGTTAAAATCATGATAAGAATCAAGTTGTTAATTCATGGTTAAAAGATTGGTAAGAATTCATGTGATGATTAGAAGTTATGAATGTTGATGATCAATAAAGGGGTATTTGGCTAGAGCTTAATTTAGCATATAAATAAGCAAATTTGGCTTAAGGCCTGAAGAATAATGACATAAACATGTTAAATAAGTTAAGATAAAAGTTTGTTGAAGATTGGGATAGCTTAGAATGAGTTTTGGATCGTTTTGGTGACGTTCCAATTTGGGACAGCAAGGTACCAAAAATTTGTACTGACTTGAAAAATCATAAAAAAATAATCGTAGCTCCGTTAGAGATGTGTCTTACATATCCGGAAAGGCGAAAGAGTCTATTTTCTAGCAAAAATATTTTCAGGTCATGAATGTAAGTTTAAATGGGTCGAAATCAGAATATTGCAGCGGGTTGCAGAAATACTGCATAAAAAGGGGCTTTTATAAAGAGTGTTTAAGCATGGAATAAGACCTTTTATGGTTATCTTAAGTTGTTTAGACCCATTATATGTTAGCTACATGAGTTAGCAAGTTCTAATTATCCTAGTATGATTATATCATGATTAGGTGCTTTTGAAAGACATTTGGAAACTAATCAAGATTAAAGGTGAGTAACGAATTTAGCTTCATGTTATTAGAATATACATGTTGTATTAATTTTGTTTAGCTTCGAGCTATAGCCGAAGGTTGTCATAATTATCACGTCATGATTCGGGTTTAGCCGAAATCAAGTCAAGAATAGGATACCCGCAAGGGGTATCGTAGCCATGTATAGGATACTCGCAAAGGGTATCATAGACAAGTGTAGGATGCTCATGAGGAGCATCGCATTATGTTTAGGATGCTCATAAGGAGCATCACATTATGTTTAGGATGCTCACGAGGAGCATAGTATCATGTTTATGATGTTCACAAGTAACATCGCTATTATAAGTAGGATGCTCACAAGTAGCATCGTAGACTAGTCTAGGGTGCTCAAGAAACGCACCAATAACCATATAGCGTGCCCAAGAAGTGCACAATATAGAATTTCCATGTAAGCATCCTACGTGGATGACCTGTGCTTGTATAGTAGCATCCTAAGTAGATGACCCAAGCATCCTAAGTGGATGACCACACATCCTAAGTGGATGACCACACATCCTAAGTGGATGACCACGCGGCCTAAGTGGATGACCCGTACTTTAATTAGTACTTACGTCCTTCGTGGATGACCCGAGTAAACAAGCACGATGATAGAATAACACCCCAAGAAGAGTACTCGTCGGCTAGGGAATTTATCATGTAAAACAGGACGATCGAGTATCGTCTAGTCATATTATATATTTAGAAATTTTACAAGTATTAAGACGACAACAAGTCGTACCATATGTGGAATCACGTGCTTTATGATTTATATTCTAGCGTTGCTTGTATTATTTAGATTATTCTGTTTACTCACTAAGTCGCAAGGACTTACCGTTCTCATTCCATGTCTTATGTAGTTGATGCCATTTAGATGGTTGGGGGCTTGTAGATGTTGATACAAGTGCATTTTGGTAGAAGACAGTTTCGCTCGGTATAGGTTACGAGCGACTCATCCTAGCACCTTGATATAACTTGTCACGCCCCTTTATGTTTTTTAGAAGTCTTAAACTATGTCAAGTTGTGTTTATGTTCAGTTTTAGAAGTTTAATGGTCTGTGAACAAGTAATGAAGGTAATGGGTCGTTATGGAGCGTTTGGGTTAACCCCCGTTGTTTACTTTCAAGGCTCCATATTTTGCATAAACCTTAGTCATGGTTGTGTTATGTACAGAAGTGTTTTCGAAGTTCTAATTATGGTATAAACATTTGGGTTATTTTGGGTTTGATTTTAACCAAGTTTTACAGATAAGTGGGTTAAAACTGGGCTCGGCCTAAGGTCGGGAACGTTAGCCGCCGGCCGTGGGAGGCTCTGAGGCTCCCAGCCGTCGGCCGAGGTCAGCCAGCCGCCAGCCAAGGCCTTAGCCGCTGGCCAAACGTGGCCAGCCGCAGGCCAAAGGCCTCAGAAAGGTTTTCGGGTTTTGTTATTTTGTTTCTTTCATAAAAGATGAACCGTAAAGAGTTTTAAGACGTTATTTATATCGTTAGAAAGGTAATCGAGTCTTCTTTAACTTAGAAACACTTTCAGATTCAGAATTATTTTAGAATTTTAAAAATGGGCTCACGAAAGAGTCAAAAGTCAATATCGTGACTTTTCCGCGTTTAAAAAGAAATTTTTTTACTCCAGTCAAGGGCGTTTCAACGACTTTGTCCAAAACACCGGACCGGTCTTCGGTCCGGTCCAACAAGACATAATTGCCGGGTTTTTTGTAAGACCGAGCCGGACCGATCGGACCGATGACCAAAAATAAAGAAAAGTATGGACCGAAGACTGGACCGAAATAGGTTCAGTCCGATTTCTCAATCCGATCCGATTTCTCGGTCGGTCCGGTCCGCGATCCGTCCCCTTAACCGAAACACAATTGTGTCTAAACTCTTGTCTTTTTTTCCTACTAACAAGAAAACCTATTTATTTGCTTCACCCTCAACAACAAACTACAGTATATAACCAAACAAAAACCGATCAAACACTCCTAGGGTTCCAATCTCAATTTCAATCTCAATGAATCCCTCTGAAAACAATACCAAAAAACGAAAACTAGACCAAAACGACGCCGTATCACCCGACGACATCCGTAAAGTACTCGCACCTCTCACACCCCAACAACTCTCCGAAATCATAGTAACCGCTTCGTTTCTCCACCCGGACGTGTTCCGCATTGTCCGCGCACTCGCGGACAATGACGTAACACAACGACACCTCTACGTCCGAAGCCTGGACACGGATGAAGAACAACTTGCCGCTGGTGTTAGGGGTGACCGTGTTCGCGCGTTCGTGCGAGCGACGGTGAGACCATCAACGGGGAAGTTTGATTGCGGGAGTATAATAAGAAAGGTAAAAGTAGAGGCTATGGTCATGTTACTTTTAGGAATGTAGGTAGTGCGATGTTAGCGTTACAGGAGCCTGTTAAGGTTGTAGATGGTAGGATGACTGTTAGTGCGTTGAATGTAGATAGAGGTAGGGTTGCGGGTAAGGGGGGGAGTATGTCGCGCGTTGTGTTTGTTAGCGATGTGCCGAATGGTATTAGTGCGGAAGTGTTGTTGGGGCATTTTAGGGAGTATGGGGAGATTGAGAGAGGGCCGGTTAGGAAAAGGAACGGATTGGTTGTTTTTATGTATAGGAGCGTTGAAGGGGCTAGGGCTGCGCTTGTGCAGTGTGTTAAGAAGATTGACGGGTATTTGTTGAGGTGTACACGTGGTAATGGTGACGATGATTATGATGATGTTGCGGAAGATAGTAATGGAGGGGAGGGAGCGGTTAAGGTGAATGGAGTGAAAGGGACGGAGGCGTGTAGAGTTTATATTGGGAATTTGCCGAAGGATATGACGAAAGAGAGGTTGTTAGAGCATTTTAAGGAGTATGGGGAAGTGAAGACCGGACCGTTTCCGACGGATAAAGATACGGGGAAGCTTACTAAGAACTTTTGTTTTATTGTTTATGAGAATGTGGAAGGGGCTGATGCGTGTTTAGTTGATCCTAAGAAGAATATTGATGGCCATTGGTTGTATTGTGATCGTGATAATGAAAATAAGAAAGTGAAACCAAAAGAAGTGGATGGATCTAAGCGTGAGGTTCAAGGAGAGGTTCAGTCGTCTAGAATTTATATCGGGAATGTGCCGTATGATATCACTAAAGATGAGTTGTTTGAGTATTTTTCGAAGTATGGAGAAGTGGCGGATGGGCCGTTTCCATTTGATAAGCGTACGGGTAAGTTTAGAGGTTTTGCGTTTATTGTATATAAGAGTGTAGAGGGGGCTAATGCGTGTTTGGCTGATAGTAAAAAGAGCATTAATGGGCGTCGGTTGTATTGTTCTCGTGATAATCGTGACATTGATGGTAAAAAAGGGAAACCTAGCGAAGTGGCTGGACCGAAACCTGTGATTCCAGAAGCAGGTGAGTTGGTTAAGAAAATCTGTATTAATAATGTGCCACCTAATATGTCGAAAGAGACGTTGTTGGATCATTTTTCGAAGTATGGGGAAGTGAAAAGAGGACCGTTTGGAACTGATAAAGATACGGGTAAGTTCCTTAAGGGCCATGCTTTTATTGTTTATAAGGATGTGGAAAGTGCGGATGCGTGTTTGGTTGATCCTAAAAAGATTATTGATGGGCATGAGTTGTATTGTGAACGTGAGACTGATAAAAAAGTGAAAGAGGGAAAAATGGTTGCTCCAGTTCAGGTTCAAGGATCAGATGATGGGGTTCGGCCGGACGCACTGAATTTAACCCATCCAAATTTGACGCATGGCTCTTGTGGTTCACATCTTGACAGTGGAGGACCTAGTGGTGTTTCTGCCTATGGTGGTATTTTGGGTGGATTAGGAGTAACAGGAGAGCCTGGTGGTATCTCTGGTTATGGTGGTGGAGGCCAAGGATCACCTTTGCGGCATTCAGATCATCTTTTGAATATGAATTTTAGGTATGGGTCAGGCTTGTCTCCATATGGAAGCGCTGGTGGGTTTGGTGGGTCACATCTTGGTGACTGTGGTGCAATCTATGGTGGAACGGGCAGTGATCCTGATGCAAGGTATGATAGAACAACTGGTGATAGAGAGGTGCGGTTAGGTGTTAGTTATGGTGGCCATGGTGCAAGCTATGATAGAACAATCAGTGATGGAGAGGCGTGGTTACGTGATAGATATGCTGGCCGTGGTGCAAGCTATGATAGAACAAGAAGTGATGGAGAGGTGTTGTTAGGTGATAGATATGATGGACGTGGTGCAAGCTACGATAGAACAACAAGTGATGGAGAGGCGTTGTTACATGATAGATATGGCGGCCTTGGTGCAAGCTATGATAGGACAACAGGTGATGGAGAGGCGTTGTTACGTGATAAATGTGGTGGACGTGGTGCAAGCTATGATAGAACAACAGGTGATGGAGAGGCATTGTTACGTGATAGATATGGTGGTCGTGGCACAAGCTATGATAGAACAATTGGTGATGGAGAGGCGGGGTTACTTGGTAGATATGGTGGCCATGCTGCAATCTATGATAGAACAACGGGTGATGGAGAGGCGTTGTTAGGTGATAGACATGGTGGCCGTGGCTCAAGCTATGATAGAACAACTGGTGATGGAGACGCGTTGTTAGGTGATAGATATGGTGACCGTGGCGCAAGCTATGGTGGAATGGGTAGTAGTCGAGGAGTGGGGTTAGGCACTGCATCTGGTGGTTCGGGACATAGACCACGTTATGTCATGTCACCAAGGTCTATGAGAGGGCTTTCTGGAGGTTATCCTGAAAGTGCTCACTATAGTTTGTCATCTGGCTCCGCTGACCAAACCCAACAGCAGAATAAAAGGTATAAATATTCCATCTAAGTTATAAATGATGTATCTTCTCTCTCTTGCCTTTTGTAACATCGGTAACATTTGGTTGATGTTTTATTGTTTGATGCGATTTATTTTTGATACACTAATAATGGAAGTTCTTTGGGTTATCTACCTCTTTTTGAAGTTTATCCGTAAAATTGTTCTGTCTTCAATCTTATTTGTTACTCTAAAATATTTGTGCGTAAATATATTTCTTTTTCATTTTTAAACCAGCGCCTCCCTTTTCGTCACCTTGGGATTTACTATTAGTCACAACAACCTAATTGCCTTCCCCCGAAAACGCACTGTGCATTTAAAAATCTGTATTTGACTTGTTGTAGTGTCGGGTGGTTTTTGTTTCCGTTAGGCATGTATTATTGGTGTTTGTTATTGATTTACTGTGTCACTTATTTCAACCCTAGTAACGTATTACTATGATTTTTCTTTGGACTACTAGTGGAAGGTCAGTAATCATCAATATCTGGTGGCTTGTTAACTTTCTCATGTCCACTTGCTTAGATATACTGTATTAATTATCGCATTTCTTGCATGTTTTTTCCTTTTATTTTATGTATATGAGTATATGATGATAGTCAGAAGATTACTCTAGGTTCTGGACAAGTATTATGCCTTTAAGTAGGTGTTTGTTATGCGCTCGTTGTTTTAGCCTTATTGTAAAAGGAAATTTGAGTTTCTACGCCTCATAACGGCCATACATAAAAATGCTTATGTTTCACATCCGAAAATACACTTCTTGCAAATTTGTTATAGCGGCGATTAGATATGCTAAGTCATGCAGCTCTATCCCTAGGATCGCTTGAGAGAGCGACACATCTAAAAGATAATATATAATTAAGCCAAATAGGAGGCTAGTTACTCTATAGGATGTTATTGCCAATCATATTTATATGTGTCGACTACTATTTATAAGAGGATCAGTGAATAGGTTTAAGAAGTGTAACCTCTTCCCACATTTTTTTCGTTATCTATGCAATGAGTGGAAAACAATATGGAAAACAAAAGGAACGAAAACTCCACTCATCTTTGCAGGAGCCACGTTAGAGAGCTCAATGATTCATTGAACATACTACCATCATATATGTATTTTTCGGTTGAATAGACCTTTCAACATCAATTAGGCCTATTCAACATCAAGTAAACTCTTTGAATTTTTTTGAGCAAAATGCACCTTGTACACATAAGCAAAAGATGATAATATCATAATACTAACACCAACACTATAGTAAAAATCAAAAGTACAACAAAAAGATGTATTGTTTTAAAACCAATACACGAAAGTGAACAGTCTCTAGAAAGCATAAAAGAAGAACCAAGGACTCCTACTGATGATGAGGGCTCAGTGGTCCAGCCTTGTCATCAAGTGGCGGCTGAGGAGGGACGTTGAAGTAACCACATTAATGGATAAATGTACGGTGCAGCCCATTAATGTACGCCGTTGTTGGAGCAAGTGTTAACCCACAACAAACTTGAGCCGAGGATGTACTTTGATTTAGCTAAACAAGCTACATGAAATGTGCCTGTCAGCCTGTGTCATTGAATGTGCAAGTCGAAAAAGTTCCAAACATATGACACGGTATTTCGACTCTTTGATTACAAATAAATTCGCCGGTTAGTCAATGAAGATGTCCTTTAGAGTAATCGTATTCAGCCAGGAAGAAGTGCTGAGTTTCATACTTCGATGCGCTATACCAAACTGTTGTATACCATCTCAATCCAATGTTTCTCCCAGCTCGGTCCTTTTGGAAACTGATAGCTTGGAGTTTTTCAACCCATTACGGACATGCATGCGCGTTGACGTTTTTTCTGTTATGGAAATGAAGGAAGTGGTATACTATATTGGTGCCAAAAGTTGAGTCAAGCTTTCAACCCGAGTCGTTTTAGTTTAAGTGGTCCTTGGCTCAACTTTCGACACCAAATAATGTGCACCATTTCAGTAATTTTCTATGGCGTTGAAAACACGTTGGCAATGACAGAATAGTTATACACGCCTTTTGGTTTCAAAAGATTGAGCCGGAAAAAATAGGATTTTAATTGAATAAGAGTGTGATGTAGACATTTTCTTTGAATCAGCTGAATTGGCAAATTTTATTTACATTTCAAGAGCCAATATATCATGAATTATGCTTGGAATTCTTTTCGACTTGCACATTTAACGCCACAATGAATATTAACGTATAAGAAAGCTCTAACTTTAAGAACAAAATTGTTTGTAGAGTGTCATTCCTATATCAAGGAAAAAACACATGATTGATGGTTCATTGATGTGTTGCAGTGATTAGCAATCCTGGTTTCTGCGGGAGTGTGACTTTGAATGCACAAGAGTCACTATTTCTAATTCCATTATGTGTTTGTGAGATCTTTTAATTGATTGATCCTATAAGAGTTATTATGTTTATATATTACTTTGTGTAATGATCTTTTTAAGTGTCGAGCATATATACTATTACCACATAACACATTAGATCCTCTATATGCTATATATGCTTGGTAGAGAGACATGGCTGTGATGTTCTAGATATCACAGCACTTCTAGTCCTTATATATACATTTTCATTGTATTCATGAACATCAATCAAACATTATGAAAAGATTATTACCTCACTTATTATAATATTGCCTTTTTAAGGCTGTTGTAAGTCACCTACATGTTCCATGTTTGATAGTTTTCTTCAAATACAGAATTTATTTCGATTGTAGTTGTGAAATGATGGTTTTAAGTGAAAGTCTGGTTGGTTCAGGTGAGAGCTTTTTTATCACCTTACCTCACGTTTGTTTCTATTTTGACTTCTTGAAACAAAAACACATGTAGATCAATCAATTTTGTTGTGTTGTATATTCTACAATATCAAAATTTGCGATAATCCTGTAACAATACTGCATACAAAATTTCATTCCATGTGTCAGGAACTCCTGGTAAACACCAATGGATACAATCTGCATAATTTTTTGGATCCGATTTTTGTTCTTTTGTCAGCAGTTGTCCTTTCCGTTCACCATAAACCGACGTGTGACCATCTTTTCTATATTCTGAGAGTTGGGTAATGTTTATTAATCTCACATTAACTTGCATCCGTCCCAAAACATCTTTGACAATACCCATAATATCAAGATTTGAACCGGTTCCCCAATATGGCTTTTGTATGGGCTGGGACTCACTAAAACAGTTCCCACCGTCTCCTTTCATCCATTCCCAGTTCCTGTAATTCTTGGATGTTCATTGTTAGTTTTTTGCTATTTATTATACATGACAAGGGTATTTTTATAATATACTAACCATAAGTGTGTTGGAGACATAGTCATGAAAAACACCTTCTGTGTATGAGAATTGATGCTGGTTTCGATCCAGTTTGCCCATGTTTCCATTGCTATTTTGTATGCTGTGGTTACATTGTACTCCTGGATATTATCTAGATTCCCATACCTGTAATTTTTCACTTTTCTTTATCATAAGTCCTGAGTTATTTTTTTCTTCTAATATTGATATGTTGAGTAATTTAGTGTTAAGGATGGAGAACTAACGTGGCATTGATCACGGGTTTGTACATCCACCATACGTAGCTTTCAAAAACCAACATATCGACTCCTTCCCATTGTTTGCTGTGGTTAGATATGGAGTCGAGCCTGACTAGACGTTTCATTACTGTGTGATTTGTTGCATGATCTGAAATAGACTCGACTAGGAAAGGAGCCCAGTAGAATTCGATAGATGCGTTGTAGTCCTAATATCCAAATAAAAACTAAAAAAGTTCAGTAACCTGCTGGGAAGCAGTTAAAATGGGTTCATGGTCAAATTGTATAGTACTTATGACCATATTAATACTTAAATTATGTATTAATTCTAAGAAGAAAAAAAAGATGTTGGTGTTGACCTATTTAACCGGTCTCATATGACCTGCAAAAAATTCATATTTTAACCCAAACCTTTGATCTGTAAAAAAATGAAAAATCAGTTCATTTTGCCTTCCCATGTTTATATCCAGACCACATGTGTGCTGTTAGCCTAAGCCTTTAGGTGAGGCATGAAATTGCATATCGCTGGACGGGTATTTCAGAGTTAGGAAAGTAATGAGAGGCTGGTTATGAATTACCTCAGCTCTGAAAATCTTTCTAGGAGGTACTTTTTGAAGTGATTTTTTCCCTTCTGGAATTACAGACTGAACCAAACACACCATGGAGTCAAACATGCTTCTTTGTACAGAGTCACCTACAAACATGAGCCTCTTGTCCCTCAAAATTTCCAGCAATTTCAAAGCATTAAATCTACAAAAACCATTAAACACACCCAAGTTACAATCTGCAAACATTAAACACCAATAAAATAAATCAAAACTGGTTCAACTTTGACTTCGACCTTGGTAAATTGCATCCATCAGGCTGCCATTTCCAGTTTTTATATGAAGAATCAGGCCTCCCATTTTTCTGGCAAGTCACTTGTTTGACCAAAAGTGGACAACTTACTTCTGTATATAATGGGTGAGACTCATTGTCCCAAACCCATTTTCCTTCAAAAACATTGCATCCATTATCTATGATTTCATCTTCCGAAACGCGAATAGGTGGTCTTTTAACAACTCGATATCCGCCACTCCGTGGACCAAAGTACTCATGGTTATGGTAGTTATTTTTCAAATTATCGAAGGCTATTCGCAGAGACCCGATGAAAAGAAGTGAGGCGAGTGCAGCAGGGAAAAGGTATTGATTGCGGCGATCTGTGGGGGCTAAAGTTGTCATTTTAAGGGTGGTGGGTGAATTTGATCATAGGAATTTGTATTTTGCTGATTATATTTGTGTATAGCAAGTGGGATTTTGGCTTGAGTTGCAAGCAATAGGTTATAACAACTTCATGCAACAACCAGTTGGTAGTTAGTAAGGCTTCAAGTCTGGTGTTTGCATGTGTTAATTAGGTATGTTTAAGAAAGTATCTTTGTTTTATATTTCTTTCTTCTTTACAAAACACCCTAGTTTTTGCTGAGTAATGTTCAAGTCAAGTTTTATCGAGTTCAAGTTTGAGTAGGCATGACACAAACACTCGGTCACACAATCCATGAGCACCCAGCCTCCAATGCTTGGCACAACTACATATACCTTTGTCTCGTTTTTGGCAGCTAATCTTTTTGGGCATTATATTATTCAAATCTTGAAGCATTGTTAGATGACTCTAATAGTTGCGAAATATGCAGGCCTATTGTATTATATAAGTGCATAAATACAGGTATATGACAGTTGGGTTGCATAAAACAATGAAGTTTTGTATTGCAGACACCAAAAGTGAAGATGTGAAAGATTATATGGCTTCTGCCCTTTGTTATATAGTTGATTTCTGGATGTAAACTGCAGGCCTTTATGGTGGTGTATCGAAAGTGCATTGACTAATTTATTAGAACATTTCTTATTTTAAGACTGCATGACATAGTTTGGACAATTTACAATGTCGTCTTGTCAGCTTCATGGCAAACCATTATAGTTGTTATATTCGATGCACGTCGATTCAATACATTGTTGCAATTCTTGATCGTTCGCTGAGACAAAATCAGTTAACTCTCTTTAACTTTACACCTGATACGATCAGTAAGGAACATGAAACAAAATTATTTGTTGGGTGCAAACTGCAAAGGGCATTTCTAGTGCAAAAAATAAATGTTATTCTGTCCCACTTTTAACAAATAAAGGTTGTAAATGAAAGACTTCCAATGGCACCGTGGTTGTATATTGTTCGTTGATATTTTATTCAACTTTTCTTTATTTTATTTTCTTGATAAGAACCCTTTTCCATCTCTAAAATTTATACTTTATGGAATAATAAACATCAGCAAGGTTCTGGCCTTAAAGAAAGAGAGTCATTCTCAACCATCGAAAACAAAAAAAGTCCATTATGGTGATTAGTACAAAGTTTTTGACATACATTTAGACTTTATTTAAATCACATAATTATTTTAAAACACTTTGAGAAAATTATTGGTGTGTTATTGTTCTATGACACACCAATTGAGCAAGGTTTCCGGTGTAATTTTTTCTGTAAAAAATAAAAGT
>BQNB010098832.1:0-20258 GCA_026074375.1 Tanacetum coccineum
TTGTGTTTTGTGCCCTGAAGTAGCACCCCAATGTTACCATTCCGCTGCGTTGTCCTGATTTTTGGGGGTGTTACAAAGATAGATCCATCATTCAGTGACTCATAGGTCTTGAACAAGCATCTATCTTTACACATATGAACTGTTGCTCCTAAGTCAACCCACCACGCAACATCATCATCCTTTTAGTGAGTTGGAAGAATCATTTGTGCCTAAACCATTGGCTTTATTACCAACTTTTTCACCTTTACAGTCCTTTTTCAAGTGTCTAGGTTTCCCACACTTCCAACAAGTCACTTTAGACTCCTTATTAGGATCAGTTTTGGTATCCTGATGCTTACGTTTACCCTTATTGTCATTGTACCTGATGGAGTTGTTATGCCCTAACATATTGACAACTAAAGGACCATCAACATTATTGCTCTTTGGCTTGTCACTATCTTGCACCCTGTACGACTCCCCAATGCGCAGATGACTGGCCAACTCAACAAGAGTCAATTCCTTCTTCTTATGTTTCAAGGTATGCTTGAAATCTTTTCAAGAAGAAAGGAGTTTATCAATGATACAAGAGACCTGAATAACCTCATCCATATTCATTTTATGTAAATCTACCAAGTATACCAAAAATTTTATTGTATTATTCCATAACTGGTCTTGAATCAGTTATTTTGTAATATGTGAAATTACTTACAAGGAACTTCTTACTTGATACATCTACAACCATATATTTGGCCTCCATGGAATCTCATAGTTCTTTTTCAGATTCAATATTTTGTTAAATATCAAACAAGGAATCAGACATACCATTGAGAATGATACCACGACACACATAGTCATCATTCTCCCATTTGTTTCTTCTCCTACTGTTGCATCATCCCCATCATCAGGAATTGGTGTGTTCAGGACATACACCCATGGTTCTAAAAGGCGCGCTATGGCGCCGCAAAGGCGCGAGGCTTGACATCCACGCCACGCAATAGACCAAGGCTTGGACTTAAGGCTTGACGTGAGATGAGGAGTGAAAAAACGTGATAAGACGCGATAAAACGTGATCCGTGAAGGCTTTTTTGAATTCAATTTCGGTAAAAATCGTATTTTTATATAGAAATAAAAAAGATAACATGCAAAGATAGTTTATTGACTTTATTCCTTATGTATGACACTTTTGTAATCTCAATATATTTGTAATATGATATATAATGTTATGTTCTTGAATTAGGCACAATTCTAGAAAACCCTTCACCCATTAAGTGTTTTATCTTTCTGTGTGTTATCCATGCAAGTGTTCATCTCAATTTATAGGGATGAAAACTCCTAAACAAAAGAGTTTGTACTTATAGTCAAAAGGAGTTATGAGCATTAATCGACCAATTAATCTCATAACCTCCTCTATGAATGCATAGTGGTTACATGATCATAATCATAGTCATTAAGTTAATGTTGAAACCGCCCATTTAATAGGTCAAAATGGTTACAAACATTTAATGTTAAAACCGCTCATTTAATAGGTCAAGGTGGTTACAAACATTTAATGTTGAAACCGCCTATTTAATAGTCATTAAGCTAACCACTAAAAGAGCCATGGAGAATCAGTGATTTAATGGGTGTACACTCCGTACCTCCAAACCCATTTCTAATTATGACCTGATTCCCACAATTGAACTAAATTTGCAACATATTTTTTATCATTAAATTTATCCACACTTAGATCAAAAGCTTTGCGGTATAGCAATAGGTCATATTGCATGAGAATACTTTTCAACTAAAAAATTGTCGTTCAAGTAGTGCAAGGGGTGTTTGTTTCGGCTTATATAGCTGGCTTATAGCTTATTAGGTTTTAAGCTTATGTTTCATAAGCTTATTTTTTGTGACCTGTTTTGAAAATTTTCAGCTCATATAAGTATAAAATGACATAGTAAACAATTGTGTTTATACAAAAATCCACCCCCAAAATCATCCACCCCCAAAATCATCGATCTAAATTACTTCTACCTTTTTGTTTGAATCTTGTTATAACCCCTGAAATTGGGTGTAATCATTGATTGATTATCCCCATATCGAGTAAGTTAGGCGGGATTCTCATCTAGGGTTTTTGTGATTTAGATCTGATATCCACCCCCAAAATCATCTTCGTTTCCGTTTCCAATCACTCCTTGACACCATTAATCCTTTAATCCAAATTGTTCTTTTCTTTTTTTTCTTTTCTTTTTTTTTCCTTTAGTACCGATTTCATATCACTCTTTCACCTAAGATCTACCCTTCAATCCTTAATTGTCACGGTATCATTTTTTTCTGTCATTTATGGGTATCGAAGATTGGAAAGATGTCACGAGTAGGAAACATAGGCGTTCTAAAGATGAACGATGAGGTCCTTAAGATACTCCATATCGGTATTGTGACAATTTCCCTGAATCCATTTTGCCCGCGATTTGTGGAAATCATGTAGTGAGTATGGACGGTAGTTGACGTCTTTTTCCCTACAAATAAATCCAAAGTAGGTAAAAGATTTGCGCTTTGTTCGCTCATCAAGGTATTCAATCTGGACGTTGGTAGAGAAAACCTGTGTACTATTTGGTTCGGCAATTTTTCACCTGTTTGCAAATAAAGTTCGGTTTGAAAGGCCCCCATAAAGCCTTAATGTGAGTGCTACAATAAACTCAAGGGCTCCTAGAGAACCGAAAAACATTTAATTCACAGCAGACTAATAATGGGGTAGGTTTCTTATGCGAATGTTGTTAATGGCACATGTCTTCCGGGTTATGCTACGATCCTGGTGATCTCCTCTTCTCCCGCATGGTGTTAGACGATTCTGCTTAATAGACCGCGGACATGTATATTCATTGTTTTTGGGTAATGTGAAAGGAATTTTCGTCTATTCCTAATTTAATACCATTTTAAGGGATGAAGGTTTTCAGATGTCAATGTATCTTATTATGGGGGGTTTATGGGTGTTACTCGTAATCACTTCGATGGTTTACTAAGATGATTGATGAATCACATTGGTGTTAAAATCGTGGTTCCACTCTCTTCATGAGGATGTGATCGATTTTGTTAGTGATGAGAGAATGGTTTGGGTGGATATAGAGGGTGTCCCATCAGCGCTGGTCTCGTGAAAACTTTTACTAGGATGGAAGATTTTGGGGAGAGGACACTAGATTTGGAAGAAAATGCAGGATTCTTCTTTCGGTCGAAAAATGCTATGTTTAAGACTAAACATGTCACATCCATATTGGAGACCTTTAAGTTGATTGTTAAAGGAAGAGTTTATATGGTACGTGCAAAGGAACTGTTTACATGGAATCCTACTTTTTTGGAGTATAAGGAGAGGGAGTACTCGTTGATGATGAGTATGTCACATTGGTCTATAAAACAATGAACTTTACGTTCCCCCTAATTGGAGAGGAACCTGATAATGAATTTAATGGAGCGCGGAAGACGGAGTACCTGAAACAATATTTGGCTCTAGTTCTCTTGTTCCTAATCATCGAGATGAAGATAAGGATGCTGCTCATTCAGATGACCCATTTGGATTATATGACTTATTGAAAAATAAGAAAGGTACAACTAATCATGTGCCGAGCCCCTCGTTGTCAGCACCTCTGGTTTTACATCGGTAAATTGTTTAGAGAATCGTGTTGGAGAACTTAAACTGGAAACTGGTGCGCCAAAGGTTTTAATGTCATGTGTCTGATTTCCTCTCAAGTTTATTCCAGTGGACTCAAATAAAACTTTCTCAGGTCAGAAGTTGTCAAAAAGGGTGGCTCAGTTTTGGAATGTCATGGAGGATAGCACATCTCGTGTTGGACAAGTTATGGGCTATTCAATGGAAGGCTGCGTGAAGGATTTAGAAAACATCATCGGAAAACAAGGAGAGGATAATGTTATTAGATGAATGCCCTATCTATTAACATTCAAGGTCTTGGCCACAAGACCAAAAAGGAGTGGATAAAGAGTGACTTAATTCATTCAAACTTAATTTTTTAGCGATCATGAGGGCCAAGATGACTAGTATTTTCCATATGGCCGTGAATTTTGTGGGTAACTCCAATTACGATTACGTTTGTAGCGAGTCCTTAGGAAACTCTGGTGGTATCCTATGTATATGGGAAGCTTTCATTTTTCAAAGATTAACACTACGGTATCGGATAATTTCAAAGGCTTTTATGGAACGTCGATCTTACTACCAATTCCAAAATCTTGTTTATTGCTTATGCTCCTCAACAAACTTCATGCAAAAGGAAGTTATGGGGACTATATCTCTAACATAGTTGGTCGTTGGAATGGGGAGTCTATTATTATGGGAGATTTTAATGAAGTTCGATCTAGCGAAGAACGACGTGGATCCTGTTTTAATCCTTATAGCGCTAGATACTTTGATCGCTTTATTTCTAACGCGGGGCTTGTCGATGTTACTTTGGAAGGATATGCATTTACATGGGCTCATCCCTCGGCTTCTAAAATGAGCAAACTAGATCGTTTTCTAGTTTCAGATGGTTTTTTTCTCTATTTCTTCCCATTACAGCCATTTTGCCTCGTACCGGCATCCTTTAGGAACCATCGGTCCAACCTGCTTCGGAAGTCAAGTTGGATTTCGGACCATACCTCCTTTTCGATTTTATCATTCATGGTTAGATATGTAGGGTATGATGATAGATTAAATTGTCATGGAACTCGTTTTCTCACTCGGATATTAGTGGGATGATTCCGTTTCAAAAAAAAACTACAGATCATTAAGGAAAATTATTCTAGCTGATTAAAGCAAGAAGCTCGAAATATCAGGTTCCAAAAAATGAGATAATTTCAGAATTGGGGGCGATTGAACAAAGTATGGATCGTGGGGTTTTTGGACGATGTACTGTTTTTCGTCGATTCGAACTTGAAACATAAACTTCTTAATGTTTTGAGATGAATCGAAAGATAATTTTCATAAATCTAAGTCAAGTGGGCGGTAGAGGGGGATGAAAACTCAAAAATTCTTTCCTGGATCATCAATAAAGCGAGAGCTCAGCTAGCGATTCGGGGGCTTTTCGTTGATGGATTTTGGGAAACATGATCCAGGTATGATTAAGCGCTTTTTTTAACCACTTTGCTTCTCGATTTTACAAGAACCTCCCAATCACAGATTTAAAATTAAATTTTGAGTTTAATAGAAGTTTGAACCAAAACAATGGAGATTTAGAGAGATGTGTGTCGCGCGATGAAATTCGGAAGGGTGTGTGAGCTGTGGTGATAATAAATCTCGCGGCACCGATGGTTCACCTCTGGAATTTTTTAAGAAATATGGGAATTGTATTGGGTCTGACCTTTTGCGAGGGGGCGAATATTTTTTCGGTAAGAGCTCTTTTTCAAAAGGATGTAATTCTTCCTTTGTTAGCCCTATTCCAAAGGTCATGGATGCTAAATTCCGTTAATGATTTCTCGGCCGATAAGTTTGATTGGGAGTGTATACAAAGTGGTTACCAAGGTACTTGCCAATAGATTAGCTCCGGTCATTGCGGATCTCATCTCCGATACCCAATCCGCTTTTGTTGCTGGAAGACAAATTTTAGATGGCCCGTTTATTCTTGATGAAATTCTCCATTGGTGTAAAAGAAAGAACAAAAAGGCGATGTTCTTTAAAGTCGATTTTGCCAAAGCATACGACTCGGTTCGTTGGGATTACTTATTAGAAGTGCTTGAGGCGTTTGGTTTTGGGCGAACGTGGTGTAATTGGATTCGGGGTACTCTTACTTCTGCTAAGGCTTCTATCTTGATTAATGGAAGTCCTTCTAAAGAGTATTCTTGCCATCCGTGGTCTCTAACAAGGGATCCTCATGTCCTTATCTATTTTATCTTAATCATGTATCTATTCAATATATCTTTCAACCGGGTGGTAGACGAGGGCTTGTTCAAAGGTATTTCAATTACCCGTTTCGTTATCCTTTATTCACCTCTTTTTATGCAGTCGGCGCTATAGTTTATAGGAGAATGGTCCAATAAAAAATCTGAGTGGTATTATCAACATTTTAAAGAGGCTTCTTTCTTGCTTCTGGACTTAACTAATATCCTTAAAAGTCAACTGTTGGGTGTGTGCGTTCCGCACCAAGTGGTAGAGCAGGCAGCCTCTTTGATAGGTTGTTCTATTATGAGCAACAAATTCCGCTATCTAGGCGTTATGGTGGGAGAATACTCTTCTCGTATTAAGGCTTGGGATGACGTTTATTTCTTAAGCTTAGATTCTCGCTCTCTAAGTGGAAGGTGAAAACCCTTTCGATAGGCGTCGTCTAACTCTCTCTGAAATCGTTCTTGGGGCAAATTTTCGGCCGATGTATAATATGTCCATTTTTAAGTCCTAAGGTGTCTGGATAGTTATGGAGTCTATACGCTAGCGGTTTTTTTTAATGGTGCGGACCAGTCGAAAAAAAAGTTACATGGGTCGTTGGGGAATAGGTTTTTAGCTTCTAATTAAAACATGGTGGTTTAGGAGTCTCGAGTTTTTTTTGCTCTTAACCGTGCCTCTTCTCAAATGGTTTGGGTTTTCGTATCCCAAAGATGGCTCGTTGATGGTATAAAGTCATTTCGTGCGCTTTATGGGTTATTCGGTGGAAACTCACTCGACTAGTTATCCTCTAACTGGTGGTCAATATTGAGGAAGTCAATAAGTTTAAAAGGAAAGTTTTGATTTCTGGTCGCATTGTAAAAAACGCATTGGTAATGGTGATGATTCGAGATTCTGGTTCGATTGTTGGATCGGAGACGTTCCTCTTCGTGTCAAATTTCCTCGCTTGTTCGCATTGGACCTGAACAAAGAAGCCTCGGTGGCTGTTAAGCTTAGTGCTCCGATAGATATTTCGTTCCGTAGAAATGCTCGGGGTGGTATCGAAGAACATCTGTTGGCTGATTTGACTTCTTTGATGGATTCGGTGACTTTATCGAATTCAGGTGATCGATGGGTTTGTGATTTGGTTAGCGATGGTAACTTCCGGGTTAAGGAGATTCGTAACTACATTGATGATCTTTTCCTTCCGCATCAAGCTGCCCAGACTAGATGGATCAAATACATCCCTATTAAGGTTAACATCTTCGCTTGGCGAGCTCGGCAAGATTGTTTACCGACTCGAGTTAATCTGATTCGCAGAGGCATCACTATTGAGTCTCTCTTTGTCGGTTGTTCAGTCTGCGAGGAAGATGTTTGCCACATCTCTTCCGTTTGTGACTTTGGCTTTGCTTGTTCCTTCGTCGGCATATGCAGATGGTGGGGCTTAGATCCTCATGATGGTCATCGTTCCAAGAGTGGCAGTCTTGGATTCTTTCGATTCAGTTCTCCTCTAAGGTCAAAGCTATGTTGGAGGGAGTGTTCTTCGTATCTTGGTGGTTTATCTGGAACTTTAGGAATCGGATCATTTTTGAAGAATCTCCTCCAAGACGTTCGGAAATTTTTGATGCTATAGTTTTTTGTGCTTTCAATTGGTGTAAAAGTCGTTGTTTTTCATACGACGTTTTTTTGGGACAGGATTGGTAAAAAATCCCAATTTTATTCTTGTAATTGTTTTCTAGCTCCTTGTAGGTTTAATAAAATTTTTGCCGGTTCAAAAAAAAAAACAATTGTGTTTATACGAGCTATAATGGCCAATAGTTATCGGCATCTCTTTTCATTTTTTATTATTATTATTCTATTATTTTTATAATTTTGTTTTGTTATAAAACTAAAAAACTGAAAGTACGAAACATAAAATGTGAAATTTGATCATTCAAAAGCATTAAAAGACAGAATACGGAGTGGAAAACAGTAAAAAAAACTATCTTTTCCTGTCTAAATAAATGTGAGTGAGGCAAGGTGCCACAAACTAATAAGGGATACCCCTAACATCACCGTTACATAATAATCACCACGTAAAACCATTAAGTATCATCTGATAATCATTTTTGCCACACTAATAGAACAAAATCGATCCAATCTGATAGAGTACATCCACATCTCGCTTTAGCTTAATCACATAAACATAATTTTTATGTGGGATAGAAAAGAATATAAAAATACAGATTGATACATCAAAAGGTTTTTGCCTTAGTTGGTATTCACTTTCAAAAAACTTGTGGATCTATCGGAGAATTTCGTAGATAAACGGTTACGGGTTCGAGTCTCTGCTCGTGCTCACTTATTATAAACATGTCGGTAGATTATATGTGTTTCGTGTAAGGTGGACAATGACTAGTACCAAAATACACCCGAAGTCAAGATGTTTTCGTTAATTTATACATTTGCTGGACATTGATATAAACATGTCGGTAGATGATATATGTTAATCCAACAAAAGTAACTATAAATCTATAATATACTTATCATATCTCATTTTCATGTACAACTACATATAATCAAGGCCCATGTCATGCACAATGTACAAGTGTCCGAATATGAGATAGTTAATTCTGGCCCATAAAAGTCCTCTAACAAATAAGTCACACAAATCTTGACACATAATCACATATTTACCTTCTATAATTAGTACAAGTGAAAAGCTTAATCTTGACCATGTTTAAAGGACATTTAATTATATGACCCATTTTGTCGAAAAATGTGATTATGTGGCAACTTTTAAGTAAATAAGGCAAAGACAAACAAAAAGAGATGAAGCCAAATATTTTATATGGATAACAAAAAGTGGTATAGTCTATATCATGGTTCTAAAAGGCGTGCAAAGGCCTCGCAATGGCCTCGCAAAGGTGCGAGACGTGACCTCCACGGCACGCTATAGGCCAAGGCTTGGGCTTAAGGCTTGACGTGAGATGAGGAGTGAAAAAATGTGATAAGACGCGATAAAATGTGATGCGTGGAGGCTTTTTTGAATTCAAATGAAAAAGATTACATGCAAAGATAGTTTCTTGACTTTATTTGTTATGTATGACACTTTTTTTAAACTCAATATATCTGTAATATAATATAAATATATAAATATATTTTTATTTTCATATATTATGCCGCTTTAAGTCACGCCTTCAAAACGTCATGACTCGCCATGGCTCGCAAAGGCGTGAGGCTTGACGATGCCGCCACGCCCCGCCTCACGCTATTTATAACCTTGGTCTATATATGTAATTGATTGAATGTGACAAAGTACTTTTATAAAGGTTACAAGAAAATTATTCAGTTGCATATGTTGTGCTAAAATAATCTGAAAAACGATAAAATCCGAAAAAACCCGTTTATTACGGTTCAGTTTTTTATTTTTACCAAATTATTCAGATAATTGTACAATTATTGATTATATTATTACGCTACGTTTATTGTATAACAACTTTTTTCTCTTACTGTAAATATTTACTAAACATTGAGTGTGAAATCGATTTATTAATGATCGTTACCTATTATGAAGATATGTATTTTGTTAATATGTTACGTATGTTTATTTGAATGCAATTATTGTGATGTAATAACTTTAATATGCCTTCAATCTACTAGATGTTATATAAGTTTATTAAAATGACATTTTATGTTTTTATCATGTTTTTGTTCATACGGTTACGTTCGATTAGACGTTTAAAATGGTTAAATGTGACCCGAACTACGGGTAATCGTTCATTTTGGGTACCGAATGTCTAGTTACGTGCTTAGTACAGTTCGATTCCGGCCTTCCGGTTATTAAAATGAGTTACCCGTCCCGCGATAGATTGTTTAAATCTTCTAACTAACTGAACCGAAATAGCCCCTAAACACATAAACCTTAATGTGTGACATGAAAGTATGAGTAAGTGTTGCTTTAAGGTGTCTTACAAGACCGGACTCAAGGCTTGCAAATAGTGACTTTGTTAAAAAATGTAATCGAGTAAAAATACATTTTAGTGAAGGTTCGACAATTTTTTCAAGCCTACTAAAACAATTACGAGAGTTACCAATTATAAAGTGCAACTACCAAAGCTTTTGGCCTAGCAGTGTAATGGCTATAAGTACGAGTGAGGGTAGTTTTTAGGTCTTGCGTTATTGGAATGTTATACCATAAAATCTGACGTGACGCGCTTATAACTTGCCCTGTAACTCGAGCTGCACCTAGCACACTTACCAATGCGTTCCCAAACATCTTTTAAGAACTATGCTTGTAGCTAGTGGGCTCTTGGTTGCTTCTTTTGGCCTTTTATACTGTATACTACATTTTGTTTAGCCCATTGCATATGGGGTTTAAAAACAAACAAGGGGAAGGCTGGGAAGCCCACATGATCAATAATTTTTTGATAGTATCAGATATGGATTCTTTTCTGCTAAAAAAATCTAAGGTTTAAATATATAAATAACATTTTGATTTTTTTTTCAGGCAGTGGAATTATTAGAAGAAATATGTTGGGAGTCTGGAAGTACTTTAGTGGTGATTTTAAAAAAACGAATAAACAAATTACTAATAATTACATTGTATTAATATGGTGATCAACTGTAAATTAATGGTAATTTTTATTATATCTCTTGCTTAGTTTTTGTTTCGTTTGTTGCATATGTCATTTTGGTACTTAAGAGTTTGTTTGTGGCACTTCAAATGATGGATTATTCATATATTATATTATAACTAGCAAGCTACCCGCATAATGCGGCGGCGGATATCCTGTGATTCACCGGAGGAAAACAAAAAGAAAATGATCCCGATCAGGCCCGGTTCACTGATTTTTAATTGTCCGGCCCACCAATCGTTAGGGTATTTTAATTATTGATAGTAGCTATGAAAAGAAAAAAAAAACCTCAAATACAAAAAATCAACATAAATTAACCCTTAACTTATTGAGAAAAAATTTACACGTAATACTTAATAATAAAGTAACACCGCCTTGTTAAGCACAATTTAAGGGTCATATGATCTATTGCCTAAACATTGTTGTCTAGTTGATGGATTAAGGCCCATTTATTTCTGCTTTTCATTACCCAACTATTGGCGCAAATATATGTTGCTTTATTTAAAGAGTAAATTGCAAAAATCATCCATAAGGTTTAGCTAAATTGTATGTTTCGTTTTAAATAGTTTGAAAGTGCATAGATAGTCTCAAAATCAAACTATTTTGCAAACAATTGTCCCTGGTTAACGACGAAACATCCAATTTGGCTAAACCTTAGGGACGAAACATGCAATTTGACTAAACTATGTGGGACGATTTTTGTACTTTGGCTAAACCTTAGGGACGAATTTTGCACTTTCAAACTATTTGGGACGAAACATGCAATTTGGCTAAACCTTAAGGACGAAATTTGCAATTTACTCTTATTTAAATGAAAAAACTATGGGTTCGGGTGTGTGTTTTGATTTGAGTGATGCGATATGTATTTTGGCCGAGTTATGTAACAACATTTTTTTGTTATAACACGAGTCGATGACTTGCGGTTGCAACTGCTACTTTAACAATTGTCTATAATATGGAATCACATATCAGTAACATTTATGTTGGAAGCTAAATTGTCTACTTTTGAATTAGTATTAGTATTGTAGTTAGAATTTAGATATTTTAGTTTTTTGTGTGCTGATTGTGTGAATAAAACAGATAGAGTGTATGGTGAGAAAAAGAATTGAGAAAGTTTGTGAGTTAAAAACAGAAAGAGAGTTGTGTGTTCTAAAAACAGAAAGAGTGTAAAAGTGAGTAAAAGAATTGAGAGTAAAAATAGAGAAGAGAGGACTTTAAGATTTGAGTGGAAAACAGACAGAGTGTCTATTGAGAAAAGAATTGAGAGATTCTGTGAGCCAAAAACAGAAAGAGAACTGTGAGTTAAAAACAAACCAAGTGATCAACTAAGTAAAAGAATTGAGAGACTTGGGAGAAAAACAAATAATAGAGGATTAAAATTCAAAAACAGACAGAGTGTTTGGGAGTAAATGAATTGAGAGATAGTGAGTAAAAACAGATAGAGAGGATTGTTTTTCTTTTTCTTATAATGGATTTGAAGTTTGAAACTTGGAATAACAGAGGCTTATGCAGCTATTCTGATAAACAAAAAGAAGTGAAAAAGTTATTCTAGAAGGAAGGGTTGCATTTCTATGCTATACTTAAAACTCATGTAAAATACAAGAACATTAAGAAGACTTGTGAAAGTGTTTTTGGTAATTCGGAATGTATAACTAAATGGTGAAGATAATAACAAAGGGTGCAGAATTATGATTGGTTGGAATGCTAGTTTGGTTCAGGCTTGGTTGATTTCCCAATCAAGACAATACATGTTCCTCCTACAATTTCGGGCTCATTTTTTTGCTACTCTACGTGTTCAAGGAATCCTGGTCCTTGTCTTGGTCCATTATAAATCATTATACTTTTCGCTAATTCGATCTAATACGATAAGGGTTCTGACATGGAGAATCCAATATCTAGAGTGACGAAATTCGATTTGTCGTGTTTTGGGGGTTGCGGTGAGAGACAAGATATCACCTGTCTGATGGAGTTTACGTTCGAGTTCTTAAATAGTTTTGGGGAGTTTTGGTCCTGATGTTTTGTGCACAACAGCAGAGGATGGTTTTTTTGAACATGCCTCCTTCCCTTGGGTTGAAATTGCTTCCTTCTTAGACTCTCATTTCCGAAATTCATTGGACCCTAATAACGTGGAAGATTTCCGGCCCATTAGCTATTGGATGCATTTAACAAAGTTGTTACATAAAGAATTCTTGCAACTGCTCAAAATTCGGGCAACTGTCTTTTGGTCATATTCTGATCTTGTCCTCGGACATCCAAACCGCTTTCCTTCCTAACCACCAAATTTTGGATGGGCCTTTTATTATTAACGAGCTCCTTGCTCGTTGTCATCATAAAAAAAGAGTGGGTGGGCTCTGGGCGGGGGGTGGGGTGGGGCGGCAACAAGCCATGATTTAAAAGTTGATTTTGCTAAAGGGCTTACATTCTGTCGGGTGGGACTATCTGATGGCATTCATAATTCCTTTGGGTGTTGGAAGGGTAATGGGGCGTTCTGTGTGGATACGTGCGAGGGTAAACTTACATTCGCAAACATGGCTTCGATTCTTGTAAATGGAAGCCCGACTTCTGAGTTTAAATTTTTCAGAGGCTTGAAACAAGGGGATCCGTTGGCTCCATATCTTTTTATTCTTATAATGGAATCCCTACACTTATCTTTTTCTCGTATTGTTGAAGAGGGCGTTTTCACTGGAATTAAGATTGATTCCTCCTCTCACCTTATCTCACCCTTTATTTTACGGGGCAGACGATGCTATCTTCTTTTAATTGGCGAATGGTCTCGAGGTAACCTGAATAGTATTACTCATATGCTCAGTTGTTTCTCTTTGCTATCAGGTTTGTCTATAAATCTTCAGAAAAGCCAATTACTCGTGGGGACTGCGTGAGGTGAGAGTTATCCTAAGATTCTAGTGTTATAGAGGCCCGGGCGTCTTTGATTTGGACTGCCTCGAGGTCTTTTGCTACTCCTTCAAGTATATTGGGAATATTATTGTGGTGTAACATGACGTACTAATACGAATCCTGGTACGACACTATAAATAACCATAAGACAGATTGCAAAGTAGTGGAAGGCTCAAAACGCTGTCCATAGGAGGCCGTCTTACATTGCTTAAGTCCGTGCTTGGATCCACACCCATTTACAACATGTCTCTCTACAAAGTTCCTAAGTATGTTTTAAAAAACACAATGGAAATTCATACATCGAATTTTTATTCATGTATCGCCGAGAAGGCGAAAGGAAGATTGCTTGGATTAAATGGACCAAAGTTCTTGCAATCTCCAAACGTAATGGCGGGTTAGGAGTTTCTAGTTTTTATGCTTTAAATAGAGGGCTTCTTGTTAAATGGTTGTGGAGATTCTTATCTCAGGACAACTCTCTTTGGTCTCGTTTCATTCAAGCTGCCCACGGCTCCAACACTCAAACATTAATGGCTTCTTAAACCCTCAATTTGATTGGAGTTTTATCATCAAAGAACTATACCTTCTCAAATCCCAAGGAGTGGATTTTTTTTCTCATTGCAAGATTCGTGTCGGAAATGGGTGTAATACTAATTTCTGGAAGGACTTGTGGATTGGGGATTCTCGTCTATGCACGAAGTTTCCTCGTCTTATATGCTCTTGAGATAATAACAAAGGACTGTAGCGGATAGCAAGCCAAATAGAGTGACGAATTTGCGTCATCTATTGTCAGCGAAGTTAGAATGGAATTAGAATCTAACAACTCTCACAGCTATCTTGATCTTCTAAATACTGTGGTTCTATACTTCATGTAAATATAGATCATTGGGTCTGGGATCTTAATGGAACAGGCTCGTTTCAAGTCAAAGATGCCCGAATGCTGCTCGATGATAAATTTCTGCCTAAAGTTGATTCTCCCACTAGGTGGGTTAAGTTCATTCCGATTAAGCTCAATATTTTTGCTTGGAAGGTCTCGCTTAATAGTCTTCCTACTCGTATCAACTTGACTCGGCGTGGTGTTTTGGTATCCCCTATCTCTTGTTCATCTGTCACGCTGGCCTTGAAGATTTGGATCATCTCCTGTTCAGCTGTAATTTGGCGATCGACATATCCCGGTCTATTTGTAAGTGGTGGGATTTGGCTTGGAATTCTTTCGATTCTTACGGTTCATGGCTTTCCTGGTTAATTTCTATTCGTATGTCTTCCAATTTGAAAAAGGTGCTGGAAGGTGTTTTCTACACAGCTTGGTGGAGCATATGGACGTATAGAAAACACTTTGTTTGGGGATTCCTCATCCTAAGGAAAGATATCATCTTCGATATAATTGTTAGTCGCCAATCTTTTTTATGGTTAACTGCGAGACGTAAACAATGTATAGTGGGATAGTTGGCTTCAACACCTATATTTGATTCCTTTGTAATTTCTAGCTTCTTGCTAGTTTCTAATAAAGTTGTTGTTAAAAAAAAATAACAATGGGTGCAGAATTATGATTGGTTGGAATGCTAGTTTGGTTCAGGCTTGGTTGATTTCCCAATCAAGACAATACATGTTCCTCCTAGTTGAAACAATTGATAAAAAGTCAAAAAAATTACACTGTGATTTATGCTAGCAACTCAGGAATGGAAAGAAGGAAATTGTGAAAAGATTTAGAGACACAAAAGATAATTACTTGTAGAATACCTTGGGACATACTTGGTGATTTTAATATGACTTTAAAAGTCTCTGAACATTCAAATGGGAGTGCTAATCCTTCAAGTGAGATGATTGAATTCCAAGAGTGTGTCAATAATATTGAAGTTGATGATCTACATAGTTAAGGATTCCATTACACATGGACCAAAATCTTGAAAAATACAAAATGTAGAACTTTGAAGAAGCTGGATAGGGTGATGGTGAATGAGGCTTTTAGTGATAAATTTCAATAAGTTTCATGGGTGTTTCTTTCATATAATGATTTTCTGACCACTCCCCTATTAAACTATGATTCCTAATGGTGTTCTAAATAGGAAAGGTTGATTTCAGATATACCAAACTTCATATATGATATAGTGGATCTTTTTACCAACTGTAAGAGTATTTAGAAGCATAGATATTTAAAGGGTCACAATATGTTACATTGATAGTTCATAAAATGAAAGCTCTTAAAAGAAAGCCTAAACAACTAAGTTGGAAGAATAGAAGTGTAATTGAAAGGGATTGGGAGCTAAGGAACAAAAGTGAATGAAAGGAAAAAAATATAGATGCTTGAGTTATGTTAATTTGCCCGTTGACGAGTTGACTGTTGACGTTGACCGTATGCCTGTTGACTGTTGACCGTTTGACTGTTTGCCGTTGAACTTATCGGTGCCGCAAACCTAATTGTGGGTTTGGGTCACATTAGGTGTTTTAGGGTTTGGATTGCTTACTTAGTAAGGCTAGTAATTATTATAAAACATAGGCCAATCTTCATTATGTAAATCAACAAAATAAAACAACAATCAATAATATATTATCCTTTGATTAATTTTAGCATGGTATCCGTGTAGCTTTAGGTCTAACGCAAACACAAAATAGTTGTCCTCATCCGGATCATTAATCGCTTCTCGTCGATGATTCGGAGGGATCCCGACCTATTTACTTTTTTCGCTTTATAATTTTGTGTTTTAATAGTCTTTTTATCCAATTCAAATAAAAACCCTAGAAAAAACCAAAAAACATAATAGCCTCATAAAAAACACTTCTCATAACATGTTGATTAGCCATCAACAAAAAAAAATGTGTGTCGTTCAGCATTAACTCTTTGCTTTTAAACCGCCGAAGATGAATGACGTATTTATTTTTTTTTCGTCAAATAGTTGGATCGTAAAATATGTTGTTCCTGACTACCAGGGCAAAGCAAAGCCATGACGTAAGAAAAACTCACAGCAAGGAGGGAAGGGGCCGCCAGCGAAAAACAACAATGGTGCCGCAAAATATAGTTAAGATTCTGATTCCGCTCCACACCAAAGAACAACGAAGATGACAAAGAAGATTAGAAAGAAGCGGCTTTCACATAGTTCCAGTTTGTCCCAGTTCGAAAGTCTGCCGCCTCAAACGCGAGGAGGTGTGAGTGGGTCAACGCAGGTCACCGAAAAGAACAAATAAGCCCGATGTATCCAAGCAACCCGAAGCCTCGAATGTCTCAGAAGACAGTGTAGACCGTATGACAGATGACCGATGTACTTAAATCGAGGGCCCAAACCTAATTGTTGTGTTTTAGGGTCCATAATATGGTTTTAGGTTTGGAATTCTTACTTAATAGAGTTCAATTATTATATAAGTAAATACATACATAATGTCATCTTCATTAAGAAAACACAAATAACACCAATCAATAAAATATTATCTTTGGTTCTATATTATAAGCAAAAAAGAAGTTGATATGTTTCCTGATGATGAAAGAGTCAAAGAAAAGAGTTGTATGATATTAAAAGAATACCATGAAGCTATTCAAGATGAGAACAACTTATTATGCCAAAAAGCTAAAGTTGAATGGCTTAAAGAGGGTGATAGGAATACTACATATTTTCACAAAACCATTAAGGAAAGGGTACATAGAGGAAGGATAATGACTATAAGGAATGAAGAAGGGATAAGACTTGAGAAGGAGGATGTAGTTGTATAGATTTTTAAACACTTTGAAGAGTTCCTAGGCAAAAGCAGACCTGTGCAAAAGTTGTCTTGTGTAAGTGATATTTTTCTTATTAAGCTAACTTCTGAAGCGGCTTTAAAGATGGTGAGACCAATAAGTGATTCTGAAATAAAAAATGCTATGTTTGAAATTGAGGATTATGGTTATACTTCAAGGTTCTACAAATCAGCTTGGAGCATAGTTGGGAAAGAAGTGTGTCAAGCTGCGAGGGAATTTTTCTTCACAGGGAAACTTTTGGGTGAGGTGAATGCTACTATTATTTCACTTGTTCCTAAAACCCCTACCCCTGATAAAGTCTTTGATTTCAGACATATTGCTTGTTGCAATGTACTTTATAAGTGTATTAGCAAAATTATGACTAACAGAATTAAAGGGGTGCTTGGGATACTAGTAAATAAGAACCGAAGTGCTTTTATTGGAGGGAGACAGATAACTGACAACATTCTATTATCACAAGAGCTTTTTAGAGGCTATAATAGGAAGCAAAATGTAAAAAAAGTGTCATTCAAAATTGATCTACAAAAAGCCTATGATACTATTAGTTGGGAATTCCTTAAGGAGGCATTGGTGCTGTTTGGATTTCATGAGAAAATGGTTATATAAGCTAGGAAATGACCTGTGTTACTTCAAGACATCAATATCACAATAAGTATAAACTAGGAGAAAGAGAGATATGTTATTTACAAAAGGGAAGGTTCATCGGACAAAGGTATCCTATTTCCCCCTACTTGATTCACACTTGTAAATGGCGGTGCTTAATATCTGCTGATATAGAAATAACATTGAGGATATGAGAATATATAAATAGTCATGCATGGATGCAAAAAAAGTTGAAAATTTACACACATTACTTTGTGATTTGCTATGAATGATTTAATTAGTGTATGTCATCGGTGGATTTGAGATAGTCAGTAAGGATTATATAAAAAAATCTGTAACAAATTTAGTGGTTTACTCTGATTCCTAACATGTCAGAAGGAACTTATTCTTATAGGGGGGCTAAAAGGGGTGTTGAACAACAAAGCATACTAAATATCATTCCCTTTACAGTTAGGAAGCTTTCTGTAAGGTATTTGGGAGTGCCTCTCATAACAAAATAGATAAGCATCAATGATTGCAAGCCTTTAGTGAATAAAGTTAGAGCTAAGATTAATGATTAGAAGAATAAATCACTGTCATATGCAGGGAGGGTGCAACTAATTGCATCTGTTCTGAGCTCTATGCAAAACTATTGGGCCTCAGTATTCCTTCTCCCTAAGCAAGTCATTTATGAGATAAATAAAATGTTAAAGGGTTTCTTGTGGTGCCAAGGCGAACATACTAAAGAAAAAGCTAAGGTATCATGGGATGTAGTATGCAAACATAAAGATCAAGGGGGGCTTAGTCTAAAGAATTTGGGTGTTTGAAATGAGGTTTTAATGCTAAAACATTTATGGAATGTAGCTGCAAAAAAGGATACACTGTGGGTTAAGTTGATTTATGTGGAGAAGCTAAAGGGAAGGAGTATATGAGAAGTACAATGTGATTTCAATAGCAGTGTGGGATGGAAGAACATATTAAGCTTGAGAGAGAAAGCTAGGAATCATATTTGGTGGAAAATAGGTAATGGTAGATCAGTGAATGTATGGCATGATAGATGGTGCTCTGTTAGCCCACTAAGTGAGTTCATTGACACAAGAGATGTCTATGATGCAAGGTTGAACAACAATTGCACAATTAGTGAAATCATTCAAGAAGAAAAATAATTGTGGCCAGAAGAGTGGAATAATGACTTTGAAAGGCTGAGACAAATACAAGTTCCTATTCTTGATGAAGGAAATGAGGAAACTGCATTATGGGTATCAATTCAAGAGCACCAGTTTAAGATAAGAAATGTTTGGAAGGACATGAACTCCAATGATACAAAGGTTGATTGGTTCTCCATGGTTTGGTTTGCACAGTCAATACCAAGACATGCCTTTGTCACCTGGTTAGCAGTTCAAAAGAGACTAATAACATAGGATAAGTTGCTGATATGGAGACCAAATGATGATTTAAAGTGTGCATTGTGTAACAAATGCCCTGATACACATAACCACCTATTCTTTACATGTGAGTTTTCTAATGAAATATGGAATGAATTGCTTAGAATGCTTAATGTGATATTATCTCGATGTTGGGATCAGATCATTAATGAGGTTAAGGCTTTACAATCAAACAAAAACATTTGGAGCATTATGAGAAGGCTTGTATGTGGTGCAACTGTGTATTACATTTGGCAAAAGAGAAATAACAGACTTTTCAAAAATGAGAAAAGGGACAGTAATACTATCCTTAATATAGTGAAGGAAATAGTTAAGATGAAGCTGATAGGAATCAAGGTAAAGGAGTCAAGAACTGTTAAAGAGGTGGAGGAAAGATGGAATGCCAAGATGCAAAGAGGTTAGCTAGTGGCAATGGAATTTTAGGAATATTGGAGTATAGCTTAAGAATTCAGTGTTGTATTTTGGTTTTGTTCATACTAGTCTACACAACAATTGCATGGGGCTTGTCCATGTTGTTTGTGAAGTGTAAGATGTAAAGTTGTGAGTACATATAAAATTTCACCCTTTCAAAAAAAATGTTGGAAACTAAATAAATATCGAGTCGCCTGAATACTTATGGTTTTTGAATCCTTTTACATGGATACTTTCCGGTTTGGAACTCAAATAGAAGATGCTCTAAACAAAATAATAGTTGTACATCAAGTTGATCGGTCCTAAACCGAAAATTGCTCAGTTTTAAGACGTCGTAATATATAGAACAAAGTCACCTGACTTTTCGTCCTAGCTAGCCAAATAAGACGTGTGATACACTTGGTGAGTGAGACGCGTATTGGGCAACCAAAATTCGGTCGTGCAGACAACCGAGTCATGAAATGTTTGGTTGTAAAATTGGTTGTAGAAAAAGGAAAAAGCTAAGCGTTGAATGACACCGGCCTCTCACATTACACATTTACACTTGCCAAGTAAACATACATTTAATTATACTTGTCTAAAAATTTAAACAGTAATGGAAATAATATTTAAATATTTAAATGAACAGTAATTTTAATGTTAAAATATATCTCCCTCTTTCTTTGTGAAGAATCTCTGGAAACAAAACACATATATCAAATCCACCGCTCCATCCCTACCAAAAACACACACAAACCAGATCTCTCTCTCTCTCTCTCACCTCTCACCTCTCTTCTCCCTATCCAGAAACG
>BQNB010098833.1:9471-20142 GCA_026074375.1 Tanacetum coccineum
AGTGTGTTAAAGTAAGAAAGAATAGGAAGTAATATAGGCCGTTAGATGTATCAATGATGATGTCACTTGATGAAATAAGGAAAATGGCATTTTGGTAGTTAATATGAAACTCATGGCTAATTTTTAACCCCATTTGTTGACTAATACTCGCCCCTCTTTTTAGCCGTCTTCTTTCCGTTATTCTTTCGTCACCATCTTTAGTACGTATTTAAATTTGTTTTCACACATTTTGGTTTCAAGCTGTCTTAGTGTTATTTTAACATAAATAGATAGATACACATTAAAAATCATGTGATTCATATTTTGAGAATTGATACATTTGGTCTACGAAAATTAAAAATCATGTGATACATATTTTGGCAATTTCTCATTCGTTATACAACGTTGTCTGGTCTACCAAAACTCATACATCTTCTCTTTTATCTTCATTAAATTTAGCTTAATTAAATCTATGACTTGAACACTTAATATAAAATTATCACAGTTCTATGTCATGGACTAAATACTTCAGCCACAACATTTACATAAATATTTATGCCTCACCATCTTCACTAGGTCTTCTAAACCTCTTCAGGTTCACCATATAATATTGATATTTATTCTAACTAAGCCATCACGTACACGGCAAATCCATTATATGTAAAAGTTCAACACCACCACAACTAATAGTTAATTTCGAGTTCGTTAACTTACCGAGTTACCGTGAACACCACAAAACGACGTAAAAGACAAACTCAAACGATAGACTACACATCCTAACGTCAACTTGAACACAACCAATCGACTAGTTATGAATACAAAAACCATTGATTGATACTTGAAACTTAAAAATTAAAAATGATACATGAAAAATAATTGATATACATGTATTTTCCGTTGACAGACATTGATAATATATAAACATTAGAACCCATTTTGATGCACAATAACTACATTCATTATGTATATGTTCAAGAAAAAAAGTACATCATGGTTCTTTTTTGTACATGATAACCATATCAGTTTGATGAACAAAAAAGATACATCACTAATACACGATCCCAAAATTGATACATGAATTTAAAAATCATTAAGAGAAAAACATTTAATATTAATAAATATACACCTACTAACCAAAAGACTCGATATAATATGTAATTAGCTATCTCCAACCCAGATTTCGGCAAGGTTCCCGACAGTTATGATTATCAAGTTTCAACCAAGATTATGGTGGCGGTGAAGGTTTCGAACAGATTCCGACACGGTTCGGGCTTCGATTTAACTTTTCCTACATATTATGATTTCAATCTAACATATACGAACTCAGTTTCGAACTCATCTGTTCTACAACCTCATAGAAACGTGGGCTTGTCGTGAACTACATAAGAAATAAACATATTGCTGGATAAGCTGGAGACGGTTTGTAGTTTTTAAAAGAAAAAGAATTAGGTATTTAACGATTTAAATTTTGTCAAATTCCTTTGTTACCCTTTTAATATTTATGGAGCTTTTTTTTCAATTTATATTAATAGAGGACACATGTCAAATTTAAATGGCTTCTTACACTATCTTACTCTAAAGACTATCTTATATGAACCTCAATATATATACATATATATATACATATATATATACATATATATATACATATATATATACATATATATATATATAGTGTGAGGTTCTTTTCAGAACCAAACAAATGTACAGAACTGCGAGAACCAATTTTAGCCTTTGATCAATATAATCTATGGCTGGAATTAAAATGGCATTATTGTAAATACATTCAAATTAAAATGATACACTTTATTAGCTTGAAGGGTAATTACGGAACTTCCTATCATAAATTAATCACAAACATAAGGCAGTTATAATTTTTTAAAAGATCCCTCCTACCAAAACCACTCCCACACATCCAGCCTCTCTCCTATTTTTCCAGATCTGATTGGATCACCGACCTCTAATTTTCACAAAATCTTTCAAAAAAAATATCAATTTTCTATATTTGAAATACATGTTTTAAGTATGATGATGTTACTGCTCGTTGGTGTTTCATGCCGTTCCGAATCTCGCATATCAACGCATCAGTTAAAGGTTGCAACACCAAATTGCTTTTTGATTTTCTTATTTTCACAAGGTAAATTGCTTAATGTTTTAACTAATTAATGTTTTGGTTTTCTAATTTCTATTTTGTTTGCTTGGATACACAAAACGGGATTATTATTTATTTATTCTTTGATGTGTCGAGAGCCCATGTTGGCAATTTGGTCATGGATTTTCTTTGGACTTTGTTGGTTTCTCATTGCTTAAACATATAATAGTTTTGTAAATATGTTTATCCAAGGTTTCAAATGCATATAATGGTTTTTAATTAAAAAGACGTTTCATAGCCGACGGGTTTTGCAAATGAGTTCATTCCGTATATATGGTTGGGTCATGTACATGATTTGGATATGATTTTTAAATTGATTTGGGTATTAAGTATGAAAAGCCTATCTCAATTTTAATTTGTTCATGAATATTGTGTTTTATATTTGATTAAATATTAAATATTGAAGCTACAATGATCCTATTCTCCTTTTTTTTCATTTCAGTTGTTACCATCTAGTTATAGCCGTGGATATTCTTATGTTTACATGGATTTAGCCTAGCTTGTTTTTCTTTTAAAATTGTAGTACGCAATTTTTTGAGTGGACTCTGATTGCTTAAAAAATGTTTGTTTAGTTAAATGTGCATATGTGTTATGCAAATTGTTATTCATAATTTGATATAAGTAAAGATTGTGCATACGTGTTATTTAGTTTTTTAAGAAAAGATTTGGTATTTTGAGTTGTGTGATGATGTGGTTTTGTACGGTCATTGTAATTTGTTGTTAGACCTTTATTATTTTACTCAACTATAGTGTAATCTTAATCATTTTAAGATTTTTGAAAACTGAAAATGCACATGTTCTTTGACGGCATGCACATATGTTTTAATAAATTTGATGAGAAATTAAAAATACATCTATGTTCTTTGAAGCCCAACACATATGTTATTGGAAGACGTGCACACATGTTTAAATGAAGCCGTAAAGAATCAGTTAAAAAAGGTTATGTAGCAATTGGAGATCAATTTATTAATATTAGGAGTGGATCATTACATGATTGAATGGTTGCGTAGTGGTTATTATACATAGTTGTATTCTATGTTGTACCTATATTAAATTTATAATAGTTAATATAACTTATTTATATTGCAGGAACCTTAAAGAATAATGTGTAATGGACAACAACGACTACATCAGAACATATGTAGATGAAAAATACATGTGCACACCAAGAAAATAATATGTGCCCACTTGATACATAGAGTCGCCGTAGACTTTATTTTGGATGGCGATGGGAAGTATAAAGTGCAAACGCTTGAGTGTTTTTTTGACGTCGAATACATGTGCATGCATGGAAGATAAAAGCACCGCTGAAGAAGATAATATGTGCACGAGTGCATAGTCGAATTTTATTTATATTTTCTTAGTTTGTATTTGTAATTTGAATGAATTGTAGCTTAGAAGTTAAGAGTTTTTGGATATTTTTGAACTTTATGTTTTTGGATGTTTGTTTAGAACATATGAAAGGTTAATGTTAAGGTTTACATGAACATTTGGGTTTCAGAATGAACACCAAAAACATATACAAATTACATGAAAAAAAACACATATGCATCTTAAAAAAACACATATGCACCATACCTTTTCAAAACTATACATGCTTAAAAAATTATTTTAACAAATTCCTAAAATTTAGGAACTAAAAAAACGTTTTTTTATTGAAAAAATCCAAAAAATAAAAAATGTAATTTTACCTAAATACCCTTTTGAATTAAAATGAAAAGATAAATATGTAAAAAAATCTGGTTGATGTTGGTTCTCGCAGTTCTGTACATTTGTTTGGTTCTGAAAAGAACCTCACCCTATATATATATAAACTTGGTTTTTGGTTCGTTCCCATATTCAACTCGAAAATCGAATTCGTAGTTCGGTTCAGTTCGGTTTTCGGGGTTTTTTTTTTCTTCTCACAAGCGAATCCGGTATGGGCTGGATAAAATTTTAAACAAAGTTGGAAACCGGTGGGCTTATGGCCCAGTACCAATAATAACAAATGTAACGTATAAAACGATACACAGACAGGTTAACTTTAGGGGTTTTGGGATTGCGGCAAAAAGATGGTGCGAAAGAAGGTGGATGAACGAGTGAGAACGCTAATTCGAAACGGAGTCGAAGACAGTCACCGTTCGTTTTTTGTTATTGTTGGTGACAAGTCTCGTGACCAGGTGCGTGAGTCACCATAAACACATAATTGTTGTTGTTTTAATTCATGATCTTAATCTATATTTTTATAAATGTGAGCAGATTGTGAGCCTACACTACATGCTTCGTATGGAATCAATCGATAATATGTCCAGACCTAAAAATTCCAATGTTCTATGGTGTTACAGGAATAAACTTGAGCTTAGCAGGTTTTCTTTTCTTTTTTCTTCTTCTTCTTCTTTTATAAGCTGAATTCTTCTTGTAAATATACACATAAAAATGTCTAGCATTTAAAATGAACTTATGGCTTATATGGTTTTGGCACTTATTTTGTTTCTTCTGCTTTTCTACTTTTTCTTAAAGCTCTTTTTATCTAAAATTTTATTTAACCTTTTACTTTAAAAATTTAACCTATTTGTTTTACCTTATATAGCTTGTATGAGTGGGCTTATGAGCTTATATATGGGTTTTTTATAAGCCATAAAAGTGTGTTTTTTTTTGAGGGTTTGGGCTTATAAAACACACGTCAATACAAATTACAACTTTACCCTTATTTTACCTAAATATAACATTCATATTTTCTTTTCTACATTAACCCAATGTCTTTTTTTGTCATTTTCAAACTAATCCAAACACTAAGCATGGGCTAATAAGCTTATGATATATAAACAATAAGCCGCTTATATAACATAAACATAAGCCCAACTCATAAGCTTAGCCAAACACCCCCTAAAATATACAATTGAAATACATTCTCATTCAAATAATTGTTTGGCCTGTTGTACCCAAAAATTTGCTCATTATTTTTTGTATAATATGTTGAACTTTTTGCTATATTAATCGTATATATATATGTTGTTTCTACGCTTAACTAACTTGACAATATGTAACAACTGGGGTAAGTTTGTCATATTACTTATCATTTGATTAATAAGCAGAATTTGCCAAACAATAAAAAAAACTGCAAATCCAAACACTCTATTCAGAAGCACTTATTTTGAGTCGGCATATGAACACTTACTTAAGCTGAAGCATAAAAAAACAGCAATCCCAAACACCCTCTTACACAAGCTCATAAGTTTCAAATACGACAGAGAAAAAGAATGAAGCAGATATCATATTTTATTGCAAAATTAATATCTCTGCAAGTTTTTGCAATGTTTTTATAACATGGCCTCCGCCTTGTCTAATTATTATTTGTTGATTAACTACCATGTTGCAGTCATAAGAAAAAACAAGCCAAACAGATGAAAAGGATTAACCTGGGAAGAGTTGAAGATCCTGACAAGTTGGACGAATTCTCACTTTTTCTTCAAACTACTAAGATTACGTATTGCAAGTACAAGGATTCTGAAAAAATTCTTGGAAATACGTATGGCATGTGCATATTACAGGTATATAAATGATCATTATCATTGGTCAACCTCTAATGTTGTAGCTTTTTTAATAAATGTTGGCTATTTGTTATTTCAGGATTTTGAAGCATTGACACCAAATCTTTTAGCAAGAACTATAGAAACAGTGCAGGGTGGTGGATTAGTTATCATGTTGATTCGTTCTTTGTCTTCACTCACTAGTCTCTACACCATGGTCATGGTACGGGTCTTGTATTCTGTTTGCATTACTTTAACATTCACATGCGAGTCCGAGTATATTGCAGCTTGTGAGGCTTCAAAGGAAGCTATCTGGATGAAGAATTTCATTGGAGATCTTGGAGTTGTTCCAACAGTACAAGACCCCATTGAAATATTCTGTGATAATGAGAGTGCAATCGCCTTGACTAAAGAACCCAAGGATCACGGAAAGTCAAAGCATATTGAAAGAAAATACCATTTTGTTCGAAGCAAAGTAGAAGAAGGACACGTGATTGTGAAGCACATACGATCAGAGGATAATCCAGCTGATCCATTCACAAAGGCATTGGCTAAGTCCATACATGATGAACATGCTAGGAGCATAGGATTGAAAGATAATATAAAGTTTTAGTTGTTAGTTTGAATTTGAAACATTATAAACAATGATTGATATTGTAATGGATTTGGTGATTAAATAATGGAGATTTGTTTATTTGCATGTGTGCTACCATTTACTATTGTTTATCATTGTGTTTCATTTTTGCATGTTTAGAATCCACTTCCTGAGTACTTAGTTTACTCAAACTTCCTCAGTCGTTCATACTATAGGAAGTAAGTATTGATTTAAGACTGTCATGGAGTGTTGGTAGATTGTCTATAGAGAATAGACATAGCATAAAGAATGCTGCAACACTCATGAGTACTTAATGGGAATTAAGTATAGGAGAAACCCGTACTTAGAGAGATTACTTCATGGATTAATATCACGAGTAATTCTAAGATGATAATATCTTCTATTCTTAAAATGGAGATACATCGAGTTTCTAGTTTTTCAAGTCTGTTATACTTTAGTTTATTCAAACGCTGCGCGTAAATGCCAGTTATAAAGGATATGCTAGGTATGACATGACGAGTTGACTAGTTCTATGTATTCAAAGTTTATTTGTTCCTTTCGCCTAAAAGGGAAAGTGATATCAAAGGGCCCCTCGATGATTAAATGGTGACTTAAATGTGCTAGGCCTAGCCGGGACTAAATTGATGTATTCAATTCAGTAGTCTCATATAGTCAAATAATCGGAAATCGAGAAACATAATATTGAACCTAGAGATTGATTAAAATCCATGTCCTAGGTTCATACGATATCAGTAGAACAAAGGAATAGTTGATCACTTATCTAAGGGCTGTCTCTAAATATGATTCGGAGTTCAGCAGTTGCATTGGATGGCACTCTCTGCTTAGTTGATCGGGACAGACTTTGACCAAGTTAGTTGATGACTTGTCCAAGTGGGAGACTGTTGGATTTAATGTCCAAGTTCATAACTAATTGGTAAGACTGTCGTCAAAAGTAGAGTCCTTTTTGGGTCGCCCTCAGTGAACCGTTAAGAGAAATAATAAGGAAGAATACTTTGCGGTTTAAACCGTAAAGGGCTATGGGATGTTGGGGTATCCCACATCGCCCCATAGAGTAAAGTCATGCCCTTTCCTATTGATATATATAGAAGGGCATGGAAAAATGTTTAAGTACTCATTCCTTCCTTCTCTATTCCTACTCCTTATAAGAGTCTTTCGTGTATCGGGACCTTAGGAGTTCGAATTGCTTTCTCTTCGGTTTGTGGGTGTGAGCTATTAGAGGTACTCTCGTTTGGGTACTTGCCTCCAAGTTCGACCAAAGTGGTCCGTGTGTGAGAAATCCGATTTTCTCAAAGGTTAGTATTTTCTTATTTGTTTACTTACTTCATATTAAGTTGCTTTTAGTTTATTAGGTTTAGATCCTTTAGGGTTTAGTTCCCTTTCTGCCCTAGATTAATTGTTATTTCCGCTGCGTGTTAATCTAGTTAGGGAATATAAAACCCATCAGATAGGTTGAATATACAATGAAGGAACTTCTGTTGTAACCTAGTGTTATTAAAAGCTAGAGCAAAGAATTAAACATCAACACCAGCATATGATTTAATATTCACCAGCTTATGATATAATATTCTATTGTTTTCCCTACATCATATGCCTCTCACCTACTAACCTTCAATATAGTATTAGCTGGTCATATAGATGATAGACATTATCTTAAAAAAGTGGCATCATGAGCATCTTTCATTGGATATATGTTTGTCTCCCCATCATTCTCCACGTTGTTAGTAGCGGTGATCGGAGTGGTAGTACTGATCCCATGGCTTTCTGTTCTATCATCTTCCATTGAATGTACACGTGTCTCTCCATTTTTTTCTGTTTCGTCGGTAGTGGCAATTGTAGTATATTCATGGTAGTACTAATGCCTTGGCTTTCAGTTTTATGACTTCTATCCTCTTCAAAATATATAGTTATCTCCCCATCACTTTCAGTTTTATCATCCTCCATTTCAGTTTTATCCTCTTCAAAATCTATATTCAAACTCACCCATCCTGTTAAGTTTCTATTGAAAGATAATAGAATATTGATATTTGATTGGATTGCTTCATTACATAACAAAGCATGTCTATTTATATAGAACATAGCTTTGGAAAAAGCTACTAAACCCTAGATTTAATGGACCGCAGCCCACAATGACCTGGCAATAATTTATGCGTCTAACACTCCCCGCAGTTTGAACGGGCGTGTCTTCCGATACGGACAAACTGGCTATGAAATGTTGAAGCGATTCTTCTTCTCTTTTTCTTCTTTGATTGTCAGTCTTGCACCGGGAGCAGTTGACTTGTATTTGACAGAACATAATGTATATATTCTTCGCAGTTTCCTCCATTTTTTTTGACGTTTTGTATTTTTGTACCGTATGGCTTTTTTTGCCTAGATTAGAGATCGAGTGCGGCAAATTGATTGAGACAACTTTTGTTTTGTCAACAAACAATGTTCTTCGAAACAAAAAACAATCAGATGAGAAAAAAAGGGTTAATCTAGGCAACTCAACAATTTTTTTTTGTGTTTTGACGGCTAGGGTTTAGAGTTTATGCATTGAATACGAAAAGCAAAATCCTAAATTGATAAAAACAATAAAGCGGAAAAAAACGAAATCCCTCCGGATCACCGACAAGTAGCCGTATGACAGGGATGCAATTTTGAGTGGTGGATCTTATCCTAGAGATTATGCCCTGTGATACCATGAAGATAATAGATCATGGTAGTACTAATGCCTTGGCTTTCAGTTTTATGACTTCTATCCTCTTCAAAATATATAGTTATCTCCCCATCACTTTCAGTTTTATCATCCTCCATTTCAGTTTTATCCTCTTCAAAATCTATATTCAACTCACCATTACTTTCAGTTCTATCATCCTCCATTTTATCAATATTTGTATCCCCGCCAATTTATGTATTGTTAGTAGTGGCGACAGAAGTATTCACGCTAGAACTGATCCCTTGGCTTTCTGTTCTATCATTTTCTATTGAATCTATATTTATCTCCCCTCCTTTTCTATATTATGTGCAGAGATTGGTGATTTTGGCAACACTGGTTCGTCTAAACTTTCTGGTTTGATTGGTGGTGACTTGTCCATTAGCCAACTCTAAAATCTTGTATACAAAATCTTTTTAACATTAAACAACTAAGATAGATTACTTTCTAAAAGGACTTCTATTCTCACCTGTGCAATTGTCTGTAGGATAGTAAGATCGATATTATCTGAAGACCGTAAGAGGCCCCATATCCTTGAAACTTGTTTTCTAAGCTCCATCATGCTCTCCATTACAGCACCAGTCAGGGCGTGCCAATTCCAATCCTATTAGGAAAATTATCTTAAATGGGGCAGGAAAAGAATTGTATGTATCAACCATGGTGCCAATAGTGATTACTTCGGTTATCAGAATAGCTTCTTTGATAACTAATGTCCTGAACTCCTCACATTCAGGACCCAAGAATAGCTTCAAAACATGTTTTAGAGCTTCGCTTGCTGAGAAATCTCTATCCAATTCTCTTACACAAGCAGGTTTTCAAGTCTATTCCACCTATTGAGGATTTAATAACTTACAGATACGTGTCCAAGCTCCTTTGATTTGAAATAAGCAAAAGATCCCGGTGTATCAATAAATGCTATTACCGGAAGTCCATGATGCGTTCCCCGGGGATATGTGGTAGATCTGGTGTTTGATTTTCAAACAATAACCCGATCAGATCATTTTGCTATTGCCCCTAAATAATCATACACTTATAAAATCAAGGAATCCTTAACTCAAAATAAATATTTGGAGTTTTCACTATTTTAAAAACATGAAAAAGCGTACCTGAAGAGCCCAAAAGTGGAAACTAATGTAGGACATAGGGTAGCATCAGATAGGTTTTGGGATATCGTTGGGCAGTCGAAAATAACCCAATACCAGCATGAAGATACCCTGCATTTAGCATTTTTTTATAATAATATGTCGACCTTTCAAGCCGGTAATTAACTGAATTTTGTAACATTGAATATAAACAAAATATGCATGAACCTGAATCCTGGCCCCTATGATGATTCCCATGAGAAAATTGGGAACAACGCTAGCAATGGCCATCATGAGACTTTCGACAACATGTACACTTGAATACAAGCATAACACAAAGAGATAATTCATAAATCCTGGATGAGGCCGAACCATGAAATAGCATATTGTTCCAGATATAAATGTGAGTAATATCAGAAAAGGCATTGCAGATATCATGTTGCTGATCACAAACGCAGTTACTCCATAATGACCGTTCAATCGTTCTCTTTGAAACACTTGCACATACAACGGACAGACCAAACCAAACATGATTATCTCAACCACACATAATTTAACCCATTCAAATTGTATTTTATTGATTATTTGTAAAACTAAAAAAAGTAAGCTGTAAAGAAGACGGATGAATGAAAAGGACCGAC